>CAUYUJ010017413.1:162500-236924 GCA_963575745.1 Prorocentrum cordatum
CGATTACGAGTAAAATCACGACTGCAATCACAACTACCATCAAGATTATACTCACAATGGCAGGCACGACTACAATCACAACTACAACCATAGCCACTGAATTCGATTGGAATCCTCATGAGGAGATGCTCACAAATCTTGTAGCGTGTAGGTTTACCTAAAATTGATAGCAGCTGTGAAAAAAAACAAATAACATTATCCAGACTGCCCACCCACCCCAAAAAAAACTCCGCCGCGACGGCGACGACGACGACGGCGGTAAAAACGAAGACGACGACCACGAGGAGGAGCAGGAGGAGGAGCAGGAGGAGGCGGGGGGGGGGAGGCGGAGGAGAAGGAACAGGAGGAGGGTAGGCGAGCTCGTTCCCCGTCGGGAGACAAAGACGGGGGCGTGTAAAACTAAAGACCTTCTGGGGCTAGCATGGGCCAGTGCAACCCAGGCTTCGCAGGATCCTGCCTGATCCGACCCCTGTCTCGAAACTCCCGAACATCCGGGGGGGGGGGGGGCGTCGGCTGGGGCCGCCGCGGCCGCGTCACAGCCCCGCCGGACGCGGGCCGACGAACGCCGCCGAAGCAGAAGAAAAGCGTTATAAGCATGAACTATTGGCGCTCCGCGCTGGTTTCTTGGATCTACGGAAGGCCCCCCTCCCTGGCGCGCGGAGCGCGCCAAGGGCAACGCCGGGGGCGCCGCTGGGGGGGGCTCAAAGCGAACGCAAGAAACCCGCGCGGAGCGCCAAAATAAATGTTTTTGTTTTTCGATGGAGGCCCGCCGAAAGAGGCCGAGAGGACCACACATCCGGCTGTTCCGGTTTTGTCGATGCGTGGGCTCCCGAGGCCTGGACCGCTTCCCTCGGGCACGTTTTTCGCCCCGAGTCGTTTTTTGGATAGTCCCGAAGCCCGGCGAGGGAGTATGGAGGCCGAAAACGGCCCAAAGCCGCCAATTCCACATGTTTCCGGAACGTCAGATCTCAAGAGGAACAAGAACACACAGACACAATGAATCGTCGATTCCCCGGAACAGATGCGAGCATATGGAGAGTGGGGGGGAGACAAAAAAACAGAAAAAGTGTGAAATTTTGAAGAATCCTGTCATTTGTGCCTTGTGTGCCCCAAAAGCCCCATTCAGGACATCAGGGGGCGCCGAGGGGCCGCGAGAGGGCCGCCGAGGGGCCGCCGCAAAGGCAGACGGCTGGGGCCGCCGCGCCAGCGCGACGGCCCCGCACGGCGCGGGCGGCGCGGCCGCGGCAGGCCGCACAGGGGCCTCCCGGCGGCAGCTCGACGCCGCCGCCGCCAGCATGCGCGCCGGCGTCGTCGTCGCCGACGACGTCGTCGTCGGCGTCGCCGACGTCGGCGGCGTCGGGGGCGGCGGCGGCGTCGGCGGCGTCGGCGTTGACGTGTCGCCGTCGGCGGTGGCGTAAGCGTCGTCGCCGTCGCCGTCGTCGGCGTCGTCGCCGAAATCGACGTCACAGGCGTCGGCGCCGAAACCAGGAAGCGGAGGCGGCGTCGGCGTCATCGTCGGCGCCGTCGTCGTCCGCGGAGGCGGCGGCGTCGTGTCATCATCGTCGTCGTCGTCGACGCCGTCGTCGTCTTCGTCGACGTCGTCGCCGTCGGGATTAATGGCCGCGGCGGCGGCGTCGAACGAAGGAAAGAACGACGCGCTCCATCGGCCAGGAGGCCGTCCCGACACGGGTAGCGCGGTGGCGCCTCAGCGCCCTAAGTTCTGATCCTACACGATGCGTTTCGGCCAACGTTGGCACTGCCCCCCACACCGCCGGAAACGGGCCTCTGGCTCCAAGTTAAATGCAATATGTGCCCGAGATTCGCTGTCGGCAATCACGCGGCCATGCCAACGGAGTGCTGCTTTGCGGCGCTCTGCAACCAAACGACGAAGATGCAGGAGCGCAATCTGTTGCTGTTCAGCATCACGCGTAGCTTTGTTCACCAATCGACCAGGGCCCCCAAGCCGCATCACAACCTCGCGAAGCATCGCTGGAAAATGAAAAAGAAGACGATGATGATTATGACGATGTAGCCGTTGATTGTCGGTGTCCCCTGCGCCTGGCCACGCGGAAAATCATGATTTGCATGTTCCTGTGTTCGAAACGAAAATTGTCCTCGAGCTCGCGCGCCAGCACCCGCGTGGCCGAGCCATAGAGCATCGTGGCGGTCCTGTGCAGTCAAACTGGAGACGTAAAATTAGTGGATAGTTTTTGTACGCGAGTTCTGAACGGTGCTGCATGAAGCACTGCCAAAAACAACGGATATGAATATTGACCTCCACATCATGGGGCTGGCCGGAATTGCCAAGATGCCTTACGCTTCCGCTGTAAGGGACAATCTATTTGCCCATGTCTCCTACCAACCCTCCAAACATAACATTCGGCTCCTTCGGTCTGCCTGCGCCCGTAGTCGCGTTTCTCCGAATCTTGTATTGGTCTGAGTGTAGTTTGGACCCAACTCTGGCCGTGGCGCCTCTGACGTCACGGAGCATGGCCTTGGGCTGCCTTAGCGTGCTGGCGACAAGCGGCGGCGTCGGCGTTTGCGCCTGCGTCAGCGTCAGTTAAGTCATCGACGTCGGAGTCGGCGGCGGCGTCCGCGTCATCGTCGTCGTCGTCGTCGTCGTCGTCGTCGTCGTCGGCGTCGGCGTCGGCGCCTGCGTCGGCGGAGGCGTCAGGTTCGGCGTCGGCGTCGTCATCGTCGGCGTCGTCGACGGCGTCGTCGTCGTCGCATCGTCGCCGACGTCGTCGTCGACGTCGGCGGCGTCGTCGGCGTCGTCGGCGGCGTCCTCATCGTCGTCGACCACCGTTGTCGTCGTCGTCGTCGCCGAGGTCGTCGTCGTCAACGGCGTCGGAGGCGGCGGAGGCGGCGGCGGGGAAGGAGGCGTCAGCGTCGGCGTCGGTTGGCTTGGCCCTGCGCGGGGAGGTCGACTTGGCGGCGCGGGGAAGGAGGCGTCAGCGGCGCCGTCGAAATGGGCAACGTCGGCGTCTGCGTCGGCATCCACGGCTACGCGTGCGTCAGCGTCAGCGTCAGCGTCGGAATCGTCGTCGTCGTCTTCGTCATCGTCGGCGGCGGCGGCGTCGGCTGCGTCGGCGTCCTCGGCTACGGCCTCGTCGTCGTTGTCGTAGCCGGCGGCGGCGGCGTCGGCGTCTGCGCCCCCGTCGCCGTCGGCGTCGGCCACGTCGTTGAAGTCGGCGCCGCGACCAGCAGGCGGAAGTGTAGCCGATGCAACCGCGATCGGCGACGTCGTCGTCGTCGGCGGCGGCCACGTCGTCGAAGTCGGCATCGGCGTCGGCGTTGTCGTTGTCGTCGTCGTCGTCGCGATTAACTCAGTCGTCGTCGCCGTCGTCGACAACGTCGGCGGCGGCGACGGCGCCGAGGGCAGCGGCGGCGGCGTCAGCGTCGGCGTCGGCGTCGACTTTGGCGCTGGCGCCAGCGTCAGCGTCGGCGTCTGCGAGTGCGTCGGCGGCGGCGCTTTCGCCGTCTTCGGCGGCGGCGCTTGCGTCGGCGTCGGCGTCGGCGTCGGCGTCGGCGTCGGCGTCGTCATCGGCGTCGTCGTCATCGTCGTCATTGTCGTCGGCGGCATTGTCTTCGGCGGCAGCGTCGGCGTCGTCGCGGGCGTCGGCGTCTGCGCTGGCGCCAACGTCGTCGACGGCGACGTCGGCGCTGTCGCGACGTCGTCGTCGCTGCGCGGTCTGCGCCGGCGGGCGCACTGGGGGGCCGCGGAACGCAAACGCTACCGCGACCAGTCCTCGGACGGTTCTTGCGGTTCCCGGGGCGATCCACACGGCAGCCCTTGCCCATGTGACTGTTGCCCTGCCCTGGGCTGCTGCAGGGCGTTCTCCATCGCTCCCTCTGGGCTGGCGGGGCGCGACAACGCCTGTCTCGGCGTCGCGGGGACTGCCTCTCGCGCCACCCGAGGAGCCGCTCCGACTGGGGCTTGCCCCTTGAAGCGCCCCTGCCCCCTCTCACGGGCCCCTTTCGGCGCGCGGGAGGGCGATCGATTTGCTGCGCTCACTGACGGGGCCGTTGGATTACCGCCTGGACCGCCCGGGCCCTTGCCGAGGGCCGAGCTGATTAGCGGGGGCACCCGGCTTCGCCGCGCGCGCGAAAATACGCGCGCGGCCTCGCGTGCAATTGCCCTTCCGGTAGAAATCGCACGCTTCCCACTGTGGCTCGCTGCAGCTAGCTCTGCTACATGTGCCATCTATGGCGCGCGCGCCACCGAACGCATTTGGTTTCTTTCCAGCAAGAGGCCGCCCCGCCGCAAACACATTCCCGCCGCCATTCGAGACGGAGGGGTGGCCCCAAGGGCATCCGCCACCACGGGCCAAGCAGCTTCCTCGCTAAACCCAAGTCACCGCAAACGCCCTTGCACGCGGCAGCGGCGGCCCCCCCTTCAGTTTCGGTTGACCATCTCCCCCCTGGCCAGACTTTGGCGCCCAGGAAGCTTCCGGCATCTACCGTGGAGCAACTGGTGCGCATGATTCGGTTCGCACGGCTGAATCCCAGGGCACTCGCCCGCGCTGGCCCCCATGCCCCAACGGCGTTCTACGTGCGACCGAAACAGGGCTTGAAAGAGATTGTCTGCATGAGCTGACCTCATGCCGACTACATCGCAGATCCATGATTCAAGGAACTCGGTTAGATAGGGGCCGGCCATCTTGACACGATTCAATGGTTCTTTTTTTTACCGCGCCCATCGGCCTCGACTGGCCGACGCCAATCCATGGCCGTGAAAAGTAGCTGCCGCCCTTTGAATCCGGCTTTGGCTTCTTCCTCGCGGCAATTGGCCCGTCGTTCGGGGTTGTCATTTCGGGGGATCTCTAACGTGCCGGGTCTTGGCTGAGGATGGCTGGCGGGCCATTGCAACCTACTTTCCCGGGTTTCCCCGATGGGGCTCAGTTACCGCTCGCGCGAAATGGCCCACCCTTGTTCACGCAGCTCCGCTGCAGATCCTGTCCACATGGGCAATGTGGAAGTCGCTGTCGCTGTGAATCTGGTCGCTCGGATTGGCGATGCCTCTTTCATGCCCCGCAGCCCAATCAGACAGGACATGAACCATAGTTGGCAGCTCAAGAAGAAGAGCCTCTCGCATCGTCAACACATCACCATCGATGAAACACTGGCAACGCGCGCTGCCCAGTCGCTTCGACGAGAGAACGAGCGCTGCAAAAACTTCTTGGATGCTGGGCATGATCTCGCAGGCGTCGCGTCGAACCCGAGCGCGCGCTGCAACGTCATGAGCTAGTTGCCAAGTTAACTCGCCGCTGCAATTCTCTAGCCTGACAGGTCTGGACTCGAGTGTACCATAGCGCGATTTTGCCCCGATGCACGGTTGGCTGCCCGCGCCGTCGTTCGCTAGCCACCTTGGCGTGCCCGCGCGGTAGCGGCAGCCACATGTCACACGCGCCCCCAAACTTGAGCGCCCACACTCTGAACGTCATGCGGTTGAAATGCGCTTGCGAACACTGCGATGGTTGCTCGCTCTACGAGAAGTTCGCCTCTTGTTGTGGTTCGAGCGTTCTACGTTGTCCAGCAAGTGCCTGCTGATGAATGTCAGCGATGTGATAGCTTCGAGTCAGGGGCAGATCAGCCGTTGAAATCGGCATTGGTTCATGCACGGCGGCTGTTTCGAACCAGAAATGTGTCGTTCGACCCATCGTGACTGTGCTGGCTGCCCCTGGTCGAATGGGAAAGGCGCCCTAATGCTTTCGGGCGCCTTCGGTGCCAGAGCTTCGTAAACCTGCTTAACGATCGCTGGGAAAGGGGGGGGGCCTTCGATCTTCCAATCCCATGCAGGATCTCGCCGCGCCTGCGCCACGGCTCCTTCGCCGACGCAATGGCGGCAAGTTTCCCCGCCGCAATCGCCCTTTCGCGTAGGCGGCGCGGGATATGATGACCCTTGCCCGAGGCATAGTCTATTGGGACGAGTCGTCCGTGCCCTGTTGGTTTTGATTTCGCAGCTGCTGGTCTCGACGTTTCCGAACCAAGGATTTGTCAGAGATGATTACTTCGAGGCGTGCGTCGAGTCACTCGCATCTGCCATCCCAAATGAGGCGCTTCGCGCAAGCTGCAGCGATTGCGCTGCTTCGCTTGGTAACCTTGCCCTGAAGGATAAAATGGCCTCTGGGCCAGACCCCTCCATTCTAAAAGTTCATGTGTAGCTAATGGTGCGTAGATAGCTATAGCCGATAGATGTGCGCAAGCAACGAAGAATTGGGGGCGCGGGCGGCGGCCGTGAGAATCGTTTTGCACCCCCGCCTCGCGAACCATGACGTGCTTCGCGGCCGGCGACGATCGAAAGTATCGCAAGTCTAAGCCTCATCCTCGATCCTCATGAGGACGGGAAAAGGAAGGCAAGAGAGAGTGGGAGGCCCAGATAGGCATCCGATGGCCCTAGAAAACCCAGCGGGGCGACCGTTCAAGGTAAGCGTGCTCCAATTACGAAGGGTGAAACACACCGATCCCCCCTCCTCTCAATGGACGACTGGTTCCTTGCAATGGCCTGGCTCTCCTCGGCGGACGGCCTGGCGAGCGAACCGAACAAGCTCACTGCTAAGCTCAAAGCAAGGGATCGCCAGGATCGGAGTCTCAAGGCACGGTTGTTCGGTTACCAACTCGTGGTTCGGCAGCGTTGCGTGTTTTGGCGACGGCATGCCCCGCGTGCTCAGTCGCGATGTCTGCATTCGCAAAGACAGCCCTGCGGCGACGCCAGGGAGAGGAAGACCGCGGATCGACCGACGCGCTCGCAGGGGCATCATCCGACCTCGGGAGCCCTAACGCAACCTGCACCAGCAGCTGGCATCTGATGGGCATTCGAGTGGAATCCACGAGTGAACGAGCTCACGATCGAAGGGACACGTCTTGCAAAAGAAGCCTGCCGTCTGAGGCGGATGAGGCAAAAGGGAACAGGGAAAAGACCAGGCGAGGTCCTCCAAACCTCCTCCTTCTCTTCCTCGTCAGCATCTGCCCAGCGCCCCCGCAAGACATGCCCCGTCCTGCTCTGCTGGCAGAGCTTAACTATTCCTCCTCGGCCTCCTCCTCCTCCTCCTCCTCCTCCTCCTCCTCCTCCTGCTCCTGCTCCGCCTCCTCCTCCTCCTCCTCATCCTCCTCCTCCTCACCGTGTCGACGTCAGTAAGTGCCTTGGCGGCTCCAGGTCCCCAGCATTCCCTGGCATCCAGCGGCAGTGGGACCCACCCATTTGTGCAACCTCCGCTCGAACGGTAACGAGGAAAAATACTAAGCGCCGGCCTAAACCCCACTGCCCGTCCTCCTCCTCCTCCTCCTCCTCCTCCTCCTCCTCCTCCTCCTCCTACTATTCCTCCTCGTCTTCCTCCTCCTCCTCCTCCATCATCATCATCATCATCATCATCATCATCATCATCATCATCATCATCAGCATCATCGGCATCATCAGCATCATCAGCATCAGAATCATCATCATCATCATCACCACCACCACCACCATCATCATCATCAGCATCATCATCATCATCATCAGCAGCAGCAGCAGCAGCATCATCATCATCATCATAATCAACATCAACATCATCATCATCAGCATCATCATCATCATCATCGTCATCATCATCATCATCATCATCGTCATCGTCACCACCACCACCACCATATCATCATAATCATCATCATCATCAGCAGCAGCATCAGCATCATCATCATCACCATCATCATCAGCATCACCATCATCAGCAGCAGCATCAGCATCATCATCACCATCATCAACATCAGCATCAGCATCAGCATCATCATCATGTTCATCCTTCTCCCCTTCTCCTCCTGCTCCTCCCCTCTCCTCCTCCTCATCCTCCCTGGCCCCCTCCCGCTCCTGCTGCTGCACCACCACTACCTGCCGCTGCGGGGTCACCACGGACATCACCCGCGGCTGCTGAAGCGCGACCTCTGCGGATCGCGCGGCCGCGCGGAGTGCCGTCGTCGTCGTCTTCGTCGTCTTCGTCGTCGACGTCGTCGTCGGCGGCAGCGAAGGAGCAGGGGAGCAGGAGGATGAGCAGCGGGGCGAGGAGGATGATGGGCGAGGGACAAGGGACCGGCGAAAGAGGGAAGGGGAGAAGGTGGGGGGTCAGGGAGCGGGGGCGAGGGGGGGGGAGCCGAGGGGGGGCGGGATCAAGTGGAGCAGATGTGCAGAGGGGAGGGGATGGGAAGAGGCGTGTGTCATGGGCAAGGGAGCGGATCTTTGGGCTTTGGGACCTGGGACCTCGCTGCTGGGGGGGCAAGGCGCGTAGCAAGCTGACGCCAGCGCAGGCACCGTGGGAGGCCCCGCGATGGTCCTGAAACACCAGTGCTACTGACCTGCAAAACACAATGCTCCGCGAGCACGTTTGGTACACGTAAGGTGTAGGAGGAGGGCAAGGCGAAAATGAAGCTGAGGCGGAGCAACACGGGAAGCGTGAACGGAGATGTTGCAGGAAAGAGGGGTAGCGGAGAGCAGGAGACGGGAAGGAAGGAAAGCAAAACGAAAGGAAACATAGGGGAGGGCGATGGGCAGGGAAAGCAAAGCGATAGGCCACGGGCTGCCTGGCAGTGTTTCTGGAGTCTTTCGAAGGCCCCCCCCCACCATGCTCCTGGCCACACCCACCCGACTGCATTGCCCCTACTCCCGGGGGGGCCCTGGGCGGCCATTGCGCCTCCCTGGGGCTCTGCAAGGCTTTCATGACGGCCCAGCAGGCCCTCAAGACGGTCCAACAGGACCCCGAGTCGTCGAACGATCGCCCGAAGACGCCCAAGATGGCCTCAAGATTGCCCAAGAGGCCTCCACGACGCCTCCAAGACGCCCCAAGAGGCCTCCAAGAGGACTCCCAAGAGGGTCCCAAGAGGTAGACATCATTGATACCCCTTGAATGTTTGAAAGATTTGGGCGTTCTCGCCGTTTCGGCTTTCCGACGCTACAAGATAGCCCAGAAGGCCCCCAAGACCACCTCAAAACGGTCCAAGAGGCCTCCAAGAGTTTCTCAAGACGGCGGAACAGCGCCCCAAGGCGGCCCAAGAAGGCCCCCAGACAGCCCAAAAAGCAGCCCACGAGAGGGAACACGAACCGAAAATCCGAGACGTCCGCCCAAAATTGGGCGTTGGCAGAACTGGGTCTAGTGGGACCTGGTTTAATGATGTGTACTGGGGGACGCCCCCCTCGCCCCGTTCCACGAACTGGAATTGCCTTCACCCGGAAAAAAAACACCAGCTACGGCAGACCTGGTTAAGTGAACTTGGCAAATTTAGGGGCTCTGGGGCCCTACCACTAACCGGGTCCCCTTACCTGGGGTCCTGGCTATACCCAACCAGGAAGACCCGAGGAGACTCCAAAAAGTGCCCACGAGGCCCCAAGAGGCCCCCCAGAGGTCCCCCAGAGGCCCCAAGAGGCCCCTAAAAGGTCCAAAAGGGCCCCCCACAGGCCCTAAAACGGCACCCAAGAGGCATCGAAACTGCCTCCAAGAGGCCCCCGAGAAGCCTCCCACGAGATCCCAACAGACATCCAAGAGGCTTCACACCCACAACCCAGGCACGGTGGGGGGACTTGCCGTAGGCAGTATGTTTGTATATATATATATATATACACACATACCTATCTGGGATGTTAACGCCCCCCTCGACTTAAACTCACGTTCGTAAATTCAAAAATCTACTAAATTAAAGCCGGGCCCGTAATTTCTGTAAATTCGCGGACGCGCGCGACCGGGCGTTTGATGTTTGAACTTGCGCGGTTTTTTTGACCGAGAATTGACGACTGGTGCAGTTTTGATGGTGGGGAACCGTCGGGTCGCGCACTCTTTTTGGTTTTGTCGGGCTGGGCTCTGTTTTCCAACTTGTGCAACTTTGTTGACCAAGAATTGACGACCTGTGCAACTTTTGAGACTGGGAACCGACGGTTTGGGCAACTTTTTCCCAACCCTCCTTGGTTGGGTATTCGTTTTGAATAAAGCAGTATGGTCGCGTCCCTTCTCCCGCCTCCCGCCTCTTCCTGTCTTGCCCGCGGGGGGCTGCGATCTGTGAAACTGTCGCCACTTTCGAGGCCTGCTGGGGGGCCCAGCACAGTGAGGGCCACGCGCGGACCCAAATTAGACCTCGCCATCCCTGGGGGGCTGCGATCTGTGAAACTGTCGCCACTTTCGAGGCCTGCTGGGGGGCCCAGCACAGTGAGGGCCACGCGCGGATTCAAATTAGACCTCGCCATCCCTGGGGGGCTGCGATCTGTGAAACTGTCGCCACTTTCGAGGCCTGCTGGGGGGCCCAGCACAGTGAGGGCCACGGGCGGACCCAAATTAGACCTCGCCATCCCTGGGGGGCTGCGATCTGCGAAACTGTCGCCATTTTCGAGGCCTGCTGGGGGGCCCAGCACAGTGAGGGCCACGGGCGGATTCAAATTAGACCTCGCCATCCCTGGGGGGCTGCGATCTGCGAAACTGTCGCCATTTCGAGGCCTGCTGGGGGGCCCAGCACAGTGAGGGCCACGGGCGGACCCAAATTAGACCTCGCCATCCCTGGGGGGCTGCGATCTGCGAAACTGTCGCCACTTTCGAGGCCTGCTGGGGGCCCAGCACAGTGTTCAATTAGACCTCGCCATCCCTGGGGGGCTGCGATCTGTGAAACTGTCGCCACTTTCGAGGCTGCTGGGGGGCCCAGCACAGTTCAAATTAGACCTCGCCATCCCTGGGGGGCTGCGATCTGTGAAACTGTCGCCACTTTCGAGGCTGCTGAGCAGTGAGGGGGCCACCTCGCCATCCCTGGGGGGCTGCGATCTGTGAAACTGTCGCCATTTCGAGGCCTGCTGGGGGGCCCAGCACAGTGAGGGCCACGCGCGGATTCAAATTAGACCTCGCCATCCCTGGGGGGCTGCGATCTGCGAAACTGCCGCCATTTTCGAAGCCTGCTGGGGGGCCCAGCACAGTGAGGGCCACGGGCAGATTCAAATGAGACCTCGCCATCCCTGCGGGGCTGCGATCGGTGAACCTGTCGCCACTTTCGAGGCCTGCTGTGATCCCCGTTTTCGAAGTGGCTAGGAGTGCTCAGGAATTGTAAATCATCAGCTTTATCAAGCCCTTTTCCTGTAGCCGGTGTCCTGCGAGTCTCCCGAATTCTGTCTGCAGACATATGTAACCCTCGCTCCGTCATCGCCCCCTTATAAAGTATCCTGAACTATTTGCGCCCCGCTTTTGCGCAGGGGTTGGGTACGTCGCCAGGGTAATTTTATGTTGTCGGGCTGGGCTAGGTTTTCGAAGTTGTGCAGCCTTTTAGACAGAAAATTGACGACTTGTGCAACTTTTTTGATGGGGAACCGACGGGTTGTGCAACCTTTTTTCCGTTTTGTTGGGCCATTATCGGTTTTCGAACTTGCGCAGCTTTTCAAAAAAAAAAAAAAAAAATGTCGACGACTTGTGCAATTTGTTGGATGAAGAATCGACGACGTGTGCAACCTTTTTTCCGTTTTGTCGGGACAGGATCGGTTTTCGAACTTGTGCAGCGCTTCTGAAAGAGAACTGACGACGCGTGCAGCCTTTTGATTGGGCACCGACGGTCTGTGCAACCTTTTTCGTTTTTTCGGGCCGGGCTCGGATTTCGAAGCTGTGCTGCTTTTTTGATAGAGAACTGACGACTTGTGCAGCTTTTTTGCTTGGGAACCGAAGGATTGTGCAACCTTTTTCGTTTTGTCGGGCCGGGCTCGGTTCTCGAACTTGTGCAATTTTTCCCAACCCTCCTGCGTTGGGTACTCGTTTTGAATAGAGCACTGCGGTCTCCACCTTCCTTCCTTCCCGCCTCCCCCTCCTCTCTTCCCTCTTCCTCTCCTCTCTTGCTTCCCTTCTCCGCCTCTCTTCGCTCCTCCTCTTCTCTCCCCTTGCCTTTCACGTCATCCCTGGCGGGCTGCGATCTGCGGAACTGTCACCACTTTCGAGGGCTGCTGGCGGGGCCTGCGGAGTGAGGCACCACGGGGACTCAGATTAGACCTCGCCATCCCTGGGGGGGGCTGCGATCTGTGAAACTGTCGCCACTTTCGAGGGCTGCCGGTGGGTCCAGCGGAGTGAGGCACCACAGGGACTCATATTAGACCTCGCCATCTCTGGGGGAGGGCTGCGATCTGTGAAACTGTCACCACTTTCGAGGGCTGCTGGTGGGTCCAGCGGAGTGAGGCACCACGGGGACTCAGATTAGACCTCGCCATCTCTGGGGGGCTGCGATCTGTGAAACTGTCGCCACTTTCGAGGGCTGCTGGTGGGTCCAGCGGAGTGAGGCACCACGGGGACTCAGATTAGACCTCGCCATCTCTGGGGGGCTGCGATCTGTGAAACTGTCGCCACTTTCGAGGGTTGCTGGTGGGTCCAGCGGAGTGAGGCACCACGGGGACTCAGATTAGACCTCGCCATCCCTGTGTGAAACTGTCGCCACTTTCGAGGCTGCTGGTGGGTCCAGCGGAGTGAGGCACCACGGGGACTCAGATTAGACCTCGCCACCCCTGGGCGGCTGCGATCTGTGAAACTGTCGCCACTTTCGAGGGCTGCTGGTGGGTGGCCAGCGGAGTGAGGCACCACGGGGACTCAGATTCTGACCACGAGCAATGCTCGCGTGCCCTTGCTCTGCGGTTCGTGCCACGTGGCGCTGCGACTCGAGCTGGCGGTCGTCCTTCGGACCCGCAGAAACATCTGCTGAGCTCGATGAGCTAGGGGAACTACAGGAAAGAAGTGCAGGAAACGGAGGCCGGTCATGCACTCGCCGATACCTCGTTGCTCTGTCATCGTCTTTGCTGTTGCATGATCCTTATCTGGCCTGCCGGCGCCGCGGCTCGAGCTGGCGGTCGCCCTTCGGGCCCGCGGGAACATCTTCTGAGACAAGTGGACGCCGCCGCCTTACTTGCAGGCAGCGCATTGCATTCGCGAACAGCAGCATGGCAGACCGCAGTGAGATCCTCAGTCGCGTGGCGTTGCCAAGCCTGGTGGAGACGCGCGTGATCGACCTGAAGTCCCAATCGCGCGTGCACTGTACCTGCGTGGCGTTCAGGCGCGCGCGCGATGCTGCTCGCTCCGCGTTCAACCAGTACGTCGCCAGTGCAACTTCGGACGATGGACAACCGACTGATGATACGCGACCCCGGCCTTGAGTTTCTTTCCCGCGGGCCGCCCGCAGACCTGGCGGCGCGCCTGCGAGCGTTCAGCTCCCGCGCTGAAATGCGCGGGAAGGAGGCGGAAAAGCTAGCGGGCGAGCTACGCCTCGCTCGTTCCTTGCACTCTAAACAAGTTTTATCATGTGGAACTCTGCGACGACATGGCGCAGGCAGCGCTGCGGCTTTAGCTCGCACTTGAGAAGCGCGGCAGTCTTCTGTCTCCTCCCGCCACTTTCATCGTCGTCCTATTCCCCGCCTCACCTTCTCCATGCATGCTGTTGCTTCCGCGATGGCCTTTCGCCCCCCCCCCGCCCTCCATTCCATCCCTCTCCTACCCCTCGTTCCCGTGCCCGTTCTTCTTCGATCCTGGGGCCTCAAGCCTCGTTCTTTCGATCGTCGTCCTGTGAATCGTGCAACGCATGCGCATCCCATGTAGCTTGCACAGCAAATCGCCGCGTCTACACTGTCGTTGTTCCTGCTAATTCTGGCATGCTCCTCTTGCCATTTGATGCACGTGGGTTGGGTACGTCGCAATGTATTTTTTGACAGAGAATTAACGATTTGTGCAGCTTTTTTGATTGGGAACCAACGGGTCGCGCAAACCCTTTTTGTTGTGTCGGGCTGGGCTCGATTTCGAAGTTGCGCAGCTTTCTTGGAAGTGAACTGACGCCATGTGCAACTTTTTTGATTGGGAACCGACGGTTTGTGTAACCTTTTCCGTTCTGTCGGGCCGGGCTCGGTTTCCGAGCTTGGGCAGCTTTGTTGACAGAGAATTGACTACTGCTGCAACTTTGTTTATTGGGAACCGACGGGTTGTGCAACGTTTTCCGTTTTGTCGGGTCAGGATCGGTTTTCGAACGTGTGCAACTTCTCTCATTCAAAAATGCTGCACAAATCGTCAATTCTCTTTCAAAAAACTTGCACAAATTCGAAAACCGAAACCGACCCGACAAAACGGAAAAGGTTGTACAACCCGTCGGTTCCCAATCAAAGAAGTTGCACAAGTCGTCAATTCTCTCTGAAAAACTTGCACAACTTCGGAAACCGAGCCCGGCCCGACAAAACGAACAAAGTTGCACAACTCGTCGGATCCCAATCAAAAAGCTGCACACGTCGTCAATTCTCTTTCAAAATAGTCGCACAAATTCGAAAACCGAGCCCGGCCCGACAAAACAAAAACAAAACAAAAATGCACAACTTGTCGGTTCCCAATTCAAGAACTGCACAAGTCGTCAATTCTCTACCAAAAAGCCCGACGAAGCGGAAAAGGTTGCGCAGCTCGTCGGCCCCCAATCAAAAAGGCTGCGCAGGTCGTCAATTCTCATCCAAAAAAATTGCACCGGTTCGAAAACCGAGCGCAGCCCGACAAAAGAAAAAACGCGTGCTCTCGAACATACCCGCCATTTCATCTGATTTGATATACGATCAACGGTTGATCTCGTTGACATGCATAAGTTCTTACTTCCGCCGTCTGGATCGTAAGTCTAAGTTCATAAATCTAGAACTTATTCTTAACATCCCAGCCTATATATATATATCTATATATATATATATATACATATATATATGTATATATATATACATATATATATATATACATATATATATATATATGGTAGCCCCCCCCCCCCCCCCCCCCCCCCCATATGATCATGCATATTTCTTTTTTTGCTACTCCTCTTCCTCGCGCGCCCTGGGGGGGGAGGGCCTGGGGCTTCCTGGGGCTTCCTGAGGCCTCCTGGCCTTCCCGAGTCTTCCGAAACGCTGCCTGGGGCTTCCCGAAGCCTCCTGGGGCTGCCGAAACACTGCCCTGGTGAAAAACGCTGCGTTTTCCTAATACTCCTGACCTTCCCAGGGATTACCCCTGAGAAAACGCTGTGTTTTCCTGATATTCCTGATATTCCTGACATTTCCAGAGACTACCCAGGCGCCGAGGCCTCCTGGGGCTGCCGAAACATTGCCCTGGTGAAAAACGCTGTGTTTTCCTGATATTCCTGACCTTCCCAGGGATTACCCCTGAGAAAACGCTGTGTTTTCCTGATGTTCCTGATATTCCTGACATTTCCAGAGACTACCCAGGCGCCGAGGCCTCCTGGGGCTGCCGAAACATTGCCCTGGTGAAAAACGCTGTGTTTTCCTGATATTCCTGACCTTCCCAGGGATTACCCCTGAGAAAACGCTGTGTTTTCCTGATATTCCTGATATTCCTGACATTTCCAGAGACTACCGTGAGCCTGCAGGGTAGTCTCTAGAAATGTCAGGAATATCAGGAATATCAGGAAAACACAGCGTTTTCTCAGGGGTAATCCCTGGGAAGGTCAGGAATATCAGGAAAACACAGCGTTTTCCACCAGGGCAATGTTTCGGCAGCCCCAGGAGGCCTCGGCGCCTGGGTAGTCTCTGGAAATGTCAGGAATATCAGGAATATCAGGAAAACGCAGCGTTTTCTCAGGGGTAATCCCTGGGAAGGTCAGGAATATCAGGAAAACACAGCGTTTTTCACCAGGGCCATCTCTGGGAAGATCTTGGAAATCTGGAAAATCTGGTAAACGGTATTTTTTCAAGAGCAGGAGGATGATAATCAAATCGTGTAGCTTCAACAGGGCAGCGTTGGCCGTCGGCTGCCCCCCGTCAGTTGTGAACGCAGCTCCCCAATCAGTTCTGCGAGCAGCCTCCTGCTACGAAACATTACTCGCAAAACTAGCTGTGAACGCCGCTCCACACCTAGTTTTGTGAGTGATGTCTTCCTCCTCACCCTCGTCATGCTCCTCGCCCTCCTCTTCTTCCTCCTCCTACTCCTCCTGCTCCTCCCCATCCTTCCTCCTCCTTCTTTTCTTCACTCAACCCCACCTCTCCGCTTCATGGCGTCACTCACAAATCTAGTTGCGAACGCAGCTCCGCAACCAGTTTTGCGAGCAGCCTCCTGATAAGAGACATTACTCGCAAATCTAAATGTGAACGCCGCTCCACACCTAGTTTTGTGAGTAAGGTGTTGCTCCTCACCTTCGTCATGCTCCTCACCCTCCTCTTCTTCCTCCTCCTACTCCTCCTGCTCCTCCCCCCTTCCTCCTCCTTCGTTTCTTCACTCTACCCCCACCTCTCCGCTTCGCGGCGTCACTCGCAAATCTAGTTATGAACGCAGCTCCACAACCAGTTTTGCGAGCAGCCTCCTGCTACGAAACATTACTCGCAAAACTAGCTGTGAACGCCGCTCCACACCTAGTTTTGTGAGTAAGGTGTTGCTCCTCACCTTCGTCATGCTCCTCACCCTCCTCTTCTTCCTCCTCCTCCTACTCCTCCTGCTCCTCCCCCCTCCTCCTTCTTTTCTTCACTTTACCCCCACCTCCCCGCTTCGTGGCGTCACTCGCAAATCTAGTTGTGAACGCAGCTCCCCAATCAGTTCTGCGAGCAGCCTCCTGCTACGAAACATTACTCGCAAAACTAGCTGTGAACGCCGCTCCACACCTAGTTTTGTGAGTAAGGTGTTGCTCCTCACCTTCGTCATGCTCTTCACCCTCCTCTTCTTCCTCCTCCTACTCCTGCTGCTCCTCCCCCCTCCTCCTTCTTTTCTTCACTTTACCCCCGCCTCTCCGCTTCGTGGCGTCACTCACAAATCTAGTTGTGAACGCAGCTCCCCAATCAGTTCTGCGAGCAGCCTCCTGCTACGAAACATTACTCGCAAAACTAGCTGTGAACGCCGCTCCACACCTAGTTTTGTGAGTGATGTCTTCCTCCTCACCCTCGTCATGCTCCTCACCCTCCTCTTCTTCCTCCTCCTACTCCTCCTGCTCCTCCCCATCCTTCCTCCTCCTTCTTTTCTTCACTCAACCCCACCTCTCCGCTTCATGGCGCCACTCACAAATCTAGTTGCGAACGCAGCTCCGCAACCAGTTTTGCGAACAGCCTCTTGATAAGAGACATTACTCGCAAAACTAAATGTGAACGCCGCTCCACACCTAGTTTTGTGAGTGATGTCTTCCTCCTCACCCTCGTCATGCGCCTCACCCTCCTCTTCTTCCTCCTCCTAC
The DNA here is from genome assembly GCA_963575745.1 of Prorocentrum cordatum. NCBI lineage: Eukaryota > Dinophyceae > Prorocentrales > Prorocentraceae > Prorocentrum > Prorocentrum cordatum. The sequence continues at coordinate 179,652 of CAUYUJ010017413.1, forward strand.
TCCTCCTGTTCCTCCCCCCTTCCTCCTCCTTCGTTTCTTCACTCTACCCCCACCTCTCCGTTTCGTGGCGTCACTCGCAAATCTAGTTGTGAACGCAGCTCCACAACCAGTTTTGCGAGCAGCCTCCTGCTACGACACATTACTCGCAAAACTAGCTGTGGACGCCGCTCCACACCTAGTTTTGTGAGTGAGGTGTTGCTCCTCACCTTCGTCATGCTCCTCACCCCCCTCTTATTCCTCCTCCTACTCCTCCTGCTGCTACGGCTCCTGATCACTCAGCCCCCTCCTCTCCACTTCGAGGCGTTACCCTCCAATCTAATTGCGAATGCAACTCCACAACAAACCTTGCGAGCAACCTTCCGCTACGAATCATTATTCACAAAACTTGTTGTGAACGCCGCTCCACAGCTAGGAAGAGGCGGTGGAAAATGGGGGAGGATGTTGCTCAACTATGGCTGGTGCCACTGGAGCTCGGCATTCACCAGATGACGCGGAGGAGGAGGAGGAGAACAAGGGGCTCAATTTTGAGGAGTAGGGCAAATATGGTTTGGAGGAGAAGGTGGAGGAGGAGGTGGTGGAGGGGGAGGAGGAGGAGACGATGAGCAGGAGGACAAACATTGGGAGGAGGAGGAGAAGGAGGAGGAGGAAGAGGTGAATGAGGATTCAGAGAAGGAGGAGAAGGAAGAATAGTAGGAGGATTCTGATGAGGAGGACAAACATGAGGGAGAGCTTGAGGAGACTTTAAAGAAGGAGGAGGGGAAGAGAAGCAGGAGGAGGACAATGAGTTTAAATTTGCGGAATCGGAATAGGCGGAGGACAACATGCCGAAGAGGAGATGGAGGAGGATTCAGAGAAGGAAGATGAAGAGGACAAGGAGGAGGAGGAGGAGGAGGAAGAGGAGGACAAGGAGTTTGAAAGTGAGAGGGGGTAGGAGGAGGAGAATGATGAGGACAAACATGAGGAAGAAGTGGATGAGGATTCATAGAATGAGGAGGACGAGGGGAAGGAGAAGGAAGGGGAGGAGGAAGAGAAGAGTTGAGGCCAATGCATTCGATTTTGAAGCGGAGGGGGAAGAAGACAAACATAAGGAGGAAGAGGATGTGGAGGAGGATTGGGAGACGGTAGGGGTGGAAAATGAGGAGGAGGACGAGGAGGACAAGGCGTTTGGTATCGAGGAGGAGGAGGAAGAGGAGGACGAGGAGGAGAGGACAATTATGAGGAGAAGGTGGAGAAAGCTTCAAAGAAGAAAGATGAGAACGAGAAAGAGAGGGAGGGGGAGCTTGAGGTTGAGAAGGAGTAGGATGCTGAGGAGGAGGAGGAGGGGCATCATAAACATGAGATGGTGAGATTGGATTGCAATGCGCCGCGAAAGACTGAAGTCGTTTCGCGCTGAAGCGTTTGGATTGCAATCGACGGAATTGCGGTTTGCAACGTAGCAAACCATCATGAAGAAAAACAGGAGGAAGGAACGGGTTATGATGACTGGAGGGATGATGGGAGAATGTGTATGATCATGTGGGGGGGGGCGAGCATAAGGGGGGGTGGGACGATTCTTCCCCCCCCCCCCCAGAAAATCGGACCCCCGGGATCTGGCGATTTTGGGGCCCCCTGGACGCCTTGCAAAGGGTCCCCCGGGCCTTCCGGGCCTCCTGGACGCCCCTGCCGGGCCTTGCCAGCGGCCCAAAGCGGTCAGGAGGGCGGCCAAACGGCCCCGCGAGAGCCCCACGCGGCCCCAGACAACCCCAAGACGCCCGAAAACGACCCAAAGAAAGTCGAAAGGTGAAGCTGGTAACTCAATAGGGCAATATGCCGGCAAAATTGCATTCAATCGCTCTGCTGTGAGGGGTACAGTATAGGGGTTGATGGGTATAATAGGATAAGATCGATGTAATGATCTTTCCAGCACATAGCGGGGGGGGGGTGAAGGGGGGGGGGGGTTGGGTGGGTGGGGGGGGGGGGGGGGGGGGGGGGGGCTTTCCAGCACGTGGCGAACGCAAGCAGTGTCCGGGCAAATAGGCGCGCGCTTGTAGCCCAAGGCATCGGCGCGCGAGCTATCTCCCGTACTATAACATTTCCAAAGGAGCTACCCTTAAAGTCGGGAGGGGAGGAGACGGAGAAAAAAAAAAAAAGAAAAAAAAGAAAAAAAAAGATAAAAAAAAAAAAGAAAAAAAAAAAAAAAAAAAAAAACAAAAAAAAAAAAAAAAAAAAAAAAAAAAAAAAAAGAAAAAAAAAAAAGATAAAGCATAGCAGTCGCACGCAAAGATCGCGCGCACGACTGTTTGCAAAGAAAAGAAAGCAGTGCGTACAGTCTGGTCAAACACCAGACTGCAAGGCGAGTTTCCTCGCAAAGTATTTCACGCAAATACAGGACAGCCCCTTCAAACAATGAAGGGCTATCGGCTTGGTTAGAGGTAAACCAAAATTAGGCCATGCCTCACCAAACAAATGTGTATTAAGGCAAAGAGCCTGAGTTGTACGAAGCCGGCTCGTTGCCAGGCGTGAAATATAAGGCTCGTTTCCGAGCAGCTAAAGGGGCGCCTTTATAGTAGGCGCCCGTGCTGGCAAACTGGACCGCGAGGGCAACAAGGACATACTAAAATTGATTAGACTTGGGTTTGTCTCTGTCCTCGGGGCCCCGAAAGGGAACAAATTGCTTCACGTCATACTTGAATGACTGAGTGCCTGACATCACTTCCAGAAGCAGCTCCCGATCGATGCTTCCCTTTGTATGCCCATCTGCGGTCATATCCCTAGTATCACACCATTGTACATTATGTACTATACCTATATCCATGAGCTCACGTATCCAACTGATATGTCCAAGCAGAGTCCGTTCTGTAAGTATTTTGAGATCCCTGCTTGATAAAGATTTGTAGACGGACTCAGCGTCTATGGTAAGAGAGACTTCGATAGCAAGGCCTCCAACTTCACGCATGTCTCGTAGTTGTCGTGGAGTCAAAGCCCCTGCCTTAAGCTCGTGGAGAGTAATGAGCGTAGGGTAACACTCATCAAGGTTATGTGCGGCTGCAAGTGCCTCCGCAGCATAACTTGACCTCACCTGTAATCGGTGTGATTTGCATAGTCCGTCACAGAGGTGAACGACGGACTTGCCTTGAGGCGAGTTTCCTCGCCGTAGTACATTGGCCCCGCGTATGCCGTAGCCCTTGGTCTCGTCATCCTCCTCCCCGGTAAGCTTCCGATACCCCGAGTCGCTATGGATGTCAACTTCATTCGTCGGCTTCATCCGAGGGAAGGTGATTCGTTTCGGGCTGCTGATCAGCTTTCGCGTCACAGCATTCAAACGTCTGACTTGCAAATTGGTGGGCTCTTGAATTTTCTGAAGAGAGACCACATATACCATGAGCCAGATTTGGGTAAGAAGGGCATAGGCGAGGGCTCCTCGCAGGCTGACGAACATGTCGGTAATGAGTTTCGTGGCTTTGGCGTCGGCCGCCGCCCCTGTAAGTTCTGGGTGTGTGATGGGACGTAGTTGTTTAATGTACTCGTCCTGGTCCATGATCACATCTCCCTGATCATTCTTAGTGCAGCGAACGGCGCAGTTCGTATATGTGTGCTTGTTGAGCTTGCATTTGCCAAACACCTTTTCGACACGTTGTACATAGTCGTCTATATTTTTCTCTAGACCTGCCATGTTAATATCATCGACATGTTTTGCCGTCAGAAGGTCTTGGCTGAATTCAAATTCAGGATCGTAGCTGGTCGGTGTAAGTCCTATAGCTCGTGTGGTCGTACGAAGTTTGAGAGAGAACGCTCTTGGAGCGTCCTTAGTACCCGTTCCTGGTTTAAGGCATCTAAAACAGCGTCGACTTTCGTCGTAGGATGAGAAGCCGGGTAATGTACGAAGTACCTGAGCGCTTCCTGGTGGAAGAGTAAAGCAAACCATGCGAGTTTCCTCGCCGGTGGCATGGGCAAGTTCCTCATAGGTCAAACCCTTGAGGAACGCCTTATCGATATCCATGGATGCTAAGATTCACTCTGGATGGCATGCCGCTTCACTTGCCAGGAGTCGTTGGGACTGCCTTCTGGCGGTTCCCGAGAATGTTTCCACATCAAAAACCTCAGTATCCATAAATCCACGAAGGACCAGTCTGAGACGAATGGTTTTAACGTTCTCGGTACCCATCTTTACGAACTTCCACTTGTATACATATCTGGACGTCATGATGTTGGAAGCTTTGGATAAATCGTACATCTCAAAGCATCGATTATCAATCCAGATGTTGAGCTCAGTATCTAAGGCTTCACTAACCTCCTTTGGATGTGCTGCTATGTCGGCTTTGGTTAGTAGATCATCTTCTTTGACAACCGCAGCACGTTTAGCAGCAGAGGATACATATACTCTCATCGTTGCGACCATATCGGTATCGAGCTGTGCAAGTTGAGTCTGATCCAACACTATTTTAGACATTTCTGATGTAAAGCATAGTTCAACGTAAGGACCGTATTCATCACTGTCTAGAAAGTAGCTCTCGTCAGTTGTGTTTGAACAAAGCGATACTAGACAGGACTCACATGATTTCGGCTCGTCTCCGAGCATATCTGATGATGTAATATCATCTTCGTCCACAAATGCTGAAACCAAAACACATTGGTCGGGCAGCATAGTTGTTGGGACGCAATATAGATAATCATCGGTAATCGTCGTAGGATGAAGGTCCATACGTAGCTCGTCGTACCACTCTTCCAGCATCATAGCTTCAATATTGTGTTCCTCATTTTCCTCATAGATTGTCGACAGACGGCCTTCGCTCGGCGATGAAGCGTCTGGTGTGTCTGGAGAAGGCCTGTTTCCAGGCGACTCGTGTTCTCCAGACGTGTTGCTTGGATGCTGATATTTAACCAAATCGTTGTGAAATCCTAAGGAAGGGACACGTGAAGTCAAGCATTGAATAAGTCTGGAGTGAGTGCTACCAGTGATCTGAGAAATGTTTAAGCCAGTGCCCACGCATTCGTAATAGTGGAACGCCGGGCTGATGTCGTTGTCATAGTGGATCAGCGTAGACCCGGTGGCGTACTTTACTGCAGGTAGGCTTGACACACTCTTAGCCAATCGAACTGCTACTACATGTTCTACTCGGAAGTAATTTCGTACGAGATACTGTAGTGCTAAGTGTACGCGCGGGTGAAACTTGCTGTCGTCTGACAGATTAAGGTTTCCCTTGTAATCGGGGATACACCCGAAAACTTTGGCAGGTTTCCCTGCGCTGAGGTGTGCCACATAAGCAAGGACGGTTTGCATGGCCATATTATCCATGCCAAGTTCCCGTGTGAGGAGACATTCGATGTATAGTGTGTGACGAGCATCAGGATGCATCACAATTACCTCACGAGGTCCTGCCTTGACAACAATATGTCCTCTTTCAGGCACGTTTCGGATCACCGGGAATGGGCCGTTCCAGCCTCCATGGTCGTCCTTGGTGGCAGTAGGTCGGTGGTAGTCGACCAAATCCCCTGATGAGTAGAGGCGAGCACCATCAGGAGTCGTCTTAGCCCTAAGAGCCCCATTTGTCTTAGCTACAGCAGTAGCCTGAGTTATGGCTTCGAGGCTGACTTCCCTTACACGACGTTCTCGTTCGTGTCCTGAAGTCTCGGGTCCCTTGGGAAAGTCAAGGGTATCGAGATCATGAAGGAAGGAGGGCTGACGTCCTGTGTGTGCCTGATATGGCGATACTCCGTTATAAAACGTAAACGCATTAGTAACGAAGATGCCTTCCGCCAATACTCTAGTGAATACAACAGGGATGTTGTGTCTATTCAATTCTTCCTCAATCATGTGGAGGACGCCTCTGAGAATGCCGTTTCGTGACTCAATTGAAGTCGCGTGTTGGCCCAAAGCTCGGATACGAAGTTCCGTGCCCTTATTGGCCATCATGCTTTTAGCGGCATCATTATTCAGGGCGCCTTCTCCATCTGAGTATAAAACTTTGAAGGGTCCGTGATGGGCAATCCAGCAGTAGTGGTAGGCGTCGATGATAGTGTCGCGTTCTCTGTCGGAAATTTCAAGGCCTGCTGCCGGGCGAATACAACGATCCATAATATGAAATATGGTCCGTTTCTTGTAAAACATGGGGTCCATTTCCCCTTCATCGAGCCAGTTACCAGGGAGGCTTACCGATGGTAATGTCGAGTTTCCTGGACGTTCCCATGCTCTACATTCCCGACAGGTATCGCAGATTTCCTTGATCATGTTCAGTCGAACGTTATCAAGCCCCACCTTTTCGAGGATTAGCCTCATCTTTGGCTCCTTCGCATGATACCATCGCAGATGCAGATTTCGGAGTTCCTTTTTCACAACATGGGGTTCGTGACTACGGAGACTCTGTAGACTGTGTTGGATGTCAAATCTCGTCCAGTCGGGTAGTCGTGGAGCCCCAGAGCCGGTGGAGGCAAGAGGGTTCCTTGTAGCCCTACGTAGTTGATCCCCTGTGTTGACTGCGTCTGGAGGTGGTGGTACGCCTTGTAGACGTCCGCGGCGGGCCGCTACCTGTGGCGTGTCGCTAGAAGACGCAGAAGGCGTGTTTCCACGCTCGGGGGCGTCTCGTAGCAGGTCGTAGCTGCTGGTACCAGATGTCGGATCGACGTTACCGAAGGAACGTGGTCGTGGTGGCCTGGCGTGTGCGCCTTGGCGGCCACCTGAAGCTGAAGCTTGGCCCTCACCAGGTTTAGGTAGGGATTTCCACAAAGCTGGCACGGTTTTGCCTTCGGGGTCGTGGTCGTCTGGTAGTTTAAATGGTTCAGCAAAACGACATTTACCAGGTTCGGTATCAAGGTGATTCTTAACACCCTTGCTTCTCGTAAGATCCCTCTGACATGCTGGACATGGCCAGTATACAGAGATAGAGTCATGATATTTGCACTGCGTAGGGTCTCTGTTATGGCTAGGACTGTCCTTTCGGACGTTGTCGATGCATGCCGGGCACGTAGCCACCTTTGGGAAGATACGATCACCGATGCGTCTCATACCTTCACCTGGTTCAGCTTGCTCAGGAAGGTCGGCAGGATAAGCATGTGCAGTATTTATAGGCGCGTTTCCGCGCGTGGTGTCAATGGCTTTCGCCAAGTATACGGCTTCCACGAAGGCAGACTGCAGTCGTCGAGTGTATTTTTGTGCCAGTGAAAGCTCGGTGTTGCACGGTTGTGCGTGCACATGCTGACCGTTGCACTTGAGTCGCTCAAAGGGTTTAAGAATTGTCTTGTCGTTGCTGGTGATATTTGTCGGCTTCTTTATATAGTCGCCAGTCGTATCTTTAAGTCCAGTAGCGCATTGATCAATGCGTACGGTCGTGATGTGTGGTCGGTTGGCAAGCTTCGTCCATGGAGAGATATCGTCCACCCATGTTCCTGTCGGTTGTTCGCGTATAAACCACCTCTGAGCGTCATCCTGGGTAACAGCAATTTTACCACAATAGATTATGTGTGGTAAGTCTTCTCTGTGGTGCTGTTCCCAAGTGTTATAGTTGACTTTGTAGTTATAGTAAGATGGTGGTCCTGTGGTGCGGCAGCTGGGTTGCAGTATGGCAACTCGTACGTAGCATATCTTAAAGTAATGATCTATAACCTGCTGCACCGAGGGGTCTCCCAGGTCGACATATGTACTCTTGTCCAAGTTGCCACCTGAGGAAAGTCCCCTTGAGAAGGCAAGCTCTGAGATGCCACCCTCACCACCACAAAGCTCCAGCATATCCACGCAATTGTTATGGCCGTAGCATAGTGTAGCAACTATGCTGTATGTGTTAGCGTGTGTGTCGGGCATAGATGTGGGAAGGGTAAGGAACAGGTCATCGTCCTCGTCGGAGCTTATCAGCTCAACAGGGGCGTCAGCACTCCAGGTTGCCATAAAATCCTGTCCGAGTCCTGACAAGTCATCGCCGCAATCGTCATTTCCGTCTTCGACGTGCTTTTTAATGCGGCGAGGCTTGATGCCTGCTTCCTTTTCGGCTTTGAGCCTTTCCTTTTGCTTTATACGCGATTCAATGGGTAAAGCTTGCTCGTTTTGTTCGTCGGTCTGTGTACTCATTGTCGTGGTGGAATGGGTACATGCGTCAATCGCCAGAGTCGGGAGGGGGAGAGAACAGTCATCTATGATGACGCGTCTATGTTTCTGTGGTGATTGAGTAGGCTCGTTTCCGAGCAAGACCGGTTCCTCGGGTTGCCAGTACAACCGAGTACTGATGTTGGCAACCCCTGCAGGTAATGGTGCATGCCAATCATACCCTGTTGGTTGATCGGTAACTGAGATATCTTGAATAACCGCGTTGGTATCCAAGTTTATTGTTACACGTCGGATGACTTCAGACCATTTTGGTCCTCCCTTATGAGTCGTCACGTAATGACGGGTATTATGGTCTGTACGTGTATACGTATTTAAGTATACGGGCACGTTTCCGTGCGTGGTGGTACTCCCCAGGATTTTGTCGTTTAGGTAACGGATGAGTGTAGTACGTGTCTGAGCCCGCCATTCAGCATGTCGTACCGTATGGCCGTACCAGTCCAACACATGTTGTGGCATGGCCTGCTTACAAGTACATGTCCACAGCTTCGAGCTAATCGGTATCGATGATGCTACCTGCATATATGTACCACTTGGTGTATTGTCTTGCATATTGAACCGAATACCGAAATGACACAAACGCATCCGTATTACTGACAACTTTAGATCTTCCAGAGTATCACGTACTGGAGATAACTTCCAAACATATCCTGGGGGACCGAATATGATGATTTTCAGGCGGAGTTTCTTGGCTTTTGTCAACAGGTTCTGGATACGTGACCAGTGTGGGGCCACTCTCTTTCCTGGAGTTCGTATATACCAGTCACCCGGAGTACTGATCCATATGAGAGTGTAATCTCTACTGATCACCGCACCTAGATAGTTTGTGCCCACGCTTGTCATAAGTTCGTTGTGGGAAATACGGTCACAAATATAACCTCGTGTGCGGAGGTCGGCACATGCCTCCCTCGTATCTTCAATGACAAAAGCCCTCTTACTAAGGCAGGTTGCCCCGCTGTCCATGTTACCCCCCGGCTTTTCAGCCATCAGGCAAGACGACGAGGGGGCGACGTCGCCCTGCCATCTTCAAGATGAAGAAGATGTGCCTACAATATCCGCCAGCATCTGGGCTCCCCTCAGATGCTGGAGCTCAGCACTGCAGCGCGCCGTGGCCTCAGAGGCGGATTGCTCCGCAAATGCTGTCAGCATCGATGGATTATCCATCAGCTGTTTCAGCACGCCTTTGGACCTAGCGTCGCTGACCGTATGCAATTCACGATTAGTGTATCCCATTACTATTTTACGGCGGGACTGCACAGCGTCCATGGGTACACTACCACCATGCTGGGCCAGTGTCCTGGCAACAAAACAATCGAACGTCTCGAGATCGTCGATGTTGTCGCCTCGCATGGTGGCCTTGGAGAGCGTCTCCATCAACCCCTGGGGCAGGTTTCCCTGCAATTGATTGCGCTCCTGCGCTGGGGTCGGCTCGCCTGTCAGCACTGTCTGGAAGGACGTGCTGCTTGAGCTCGAGGCGGGTTGCCCCGCAGCTCCAAAACGATCACACCTGATCGACAGATGCCCTGACGGCAACTTCGTCGTCGGCATGATTTTGGAGCCTTCCGGGAGCTCCATCTTGACCTGCCCCTAACCAGGGAATATCAGCTTTTCCTGGCCTCGTTCAAGCACGATGATCGTGCGTTTGTCCTGCATACTATCGAGGCCTAGGATGGCTGGCAGGTCCTTTCCACAGCCTGACACAATGTTCGTCTTGTATGAATCGTGTTGGGCTGACCCCTGGTACTCGCAGGCAATGCTAAATGTGCCTACGGTATCCGCTGGGGCCGACCCCTCTCCCACTCCGTTGATATGTAAACGAGAGCGGGGCTCGAACGTACAAGCACGACCATGTGACTCAGCAGCCTGGACGAACTTACGGCTCGTGTTCTCGCCCATGATGTTGATCTTCGAACCGACGTCGATGAGTATGGAATTTCCACCATCATCCAAGAACGTCTACTCGGCTGCTTGATGTGCACAGTTTCTGAAGTGTCGGCTGTGTCGGTAGGCGGGCTTCCCCGCGGCACATTCGTACTCCCTGGCGGGTTACCCCGCACGACACTGGCATGCGACTCGCTCTCGGCTATGCGTGCCAGGTCAATGTACTGGAAGTACGACACGTGCTGGGCGTGATCACCACGCTCCTCCCGCCAGTTGGCATACTCATCACGTATGCTCATATACTGCTCGTGGGTAGTGCGCCTTATCAGCGTTAGGTACGAGTGAAGGGCGATGTCTTGCAGCCCCTCGTTCGTGACGTGATCCCGGTACCGCAGCCACTCCTCGAACTCCTCATTCGTCGCAGAGATGTTGATGGCCCTAGCTGCTGTTGCTGCTGACGCCGCTGAGGATTCTGATAGGTCTAACGACGGACTATCAGTTTCAGGATTATTGGCATCTAGCATAAGCGTTGTGTGTGTATTACCCATCTGATTCTGGAAATGTCGTACACGCAACTCGCGCAGCTGATCAGGGCCCAGTGACATCTCAGCCTCGCCTCCACTCTGGGGAGACATCTGAGGAGTATCATGCAGGTTTCCCTGCTGAGGCGCCGTCATCGGGATAAGCTGATCGAAATATCCCGTTGCCATAGGCGGCCTTACCTCTGCAGGCAGGTGTCCCTGCTGGTGTGACGAAACTGTCTGCGTAGCTAGCATCCTGGCCGTCATCTCCTCCACCATGCTCGTCAGCTCCCGCAGCTCCCTCGCTGACTGCTCGGGAGTCTGACTAAGGGAGCCAGTCCATGGGAAGGGCGATGTTATAATGCCAGGTGCACGACAGATCGCACATGGTGGCTGCTGGGGATCTCCCTCACGCTGGTTTGTCACGTGGCCCACCACGTTAGAATTCCAGCATCCCTCGTGGAATAGGTGATTGCACCTCAGGCGGTACACACTATCCCTGGGCTGAAATTCTTCGAGGCATATAGCACAGGTGTCCTCCATCCCAGTAAAGACTTCTACGTCTGCTACCCTGGGATATACCCGCCGCTGCCTCTCCAATACCGTCTCGGAGGGCATGAAGGCTGATGGGGGTGTCCCCGCTGGATTCAGCACTTCCTGCACTTCGACATTGGGCATGGAAGTGGTAGGAGTCACGGCAGGCGAGTTTCCTCGCAAAGGTGAGCCCCTATTCCGCACCACGTCGAGTGCAGCTGCGCGTGACTGGTCCCGTACACTTTGCACCGCCTGCCTCCTCCTGAAGCATGCCTGCTGAGTGTGGTGCGTCTGCCTGATGTAGTCAGGCACGCCCCTACTGCCAGACGATATTGAATGGGCAGTGGGTTGTACAACCACCTCTGGTGATGTTGGGGAAGGCAGGAAGGCCATGTGCGGGTACATGGAGTGGTCACTGCAGCGCACATTGGTGAGGTTATGCATCTGATCCGCCAATTCCCGAACAAATTTGTTCGGGACCCTTGTACCGTCAGGGTATAATGGCGGATTCATCTGCGTGGTGGTGGCCTCTGGCCCTGAGACATGCTCGGATGGGCGTTGAACGCCGGGATAAAGGCTCGTTGCCGAGCGGGGTCCCGTGGGTTGGGGCCCTCCGGTTCCCAGGACCAGGCTGGCCTCCACCTCTGCCCACTTGGGTGAGGCAGATTATGGTTCTGCACCTGCTGTGCCGCGGCCGCCACTCTTGAGCGATAGTCGTCGGGTATACCCGCCCTGTGGTGGCTTGGTGTACCAGGCAGGTTTCCCTGCTGACTCGTTGGCGTGCCGGGCGGCATCATGTTGAGGAGGGCTGTGCTGTGATCAGCCCTAGCCGCAGCTAGCCTCTCCATGAGTGTGCCGTTCACGGCAGGGCGGACAGGTGTCCCAAATGGGGATTGTGCTGGCGGAGTGCCCGATGGAGTCATGCCCCTTGGAGTGTGCATGCTCTGTGTGGGGCTTGCGTGCATTGGCTCGAACCGAGCAGGTCCGCTTGTAGGCAGGTTTCCCTGCATGGCTTGACGATTTCTCGTGGCCATAGCGGACATTGCTCCCTGGCCTGCGGCCCAGGGATCCTGCTGGTACAGCCTGTCCGCCAGCTGTTCTAACTGGTCAGGGTTCAGCGAAGCTGCAATCTGATCCAGGTCTGAAGTACTTATGGCCTGCCAAGACACGGCGCTCGGCCCTTGGCTTGGGGCACGGCTTGGAGCCGCGCTCCCGGCCTCACTCTCGGTGATCATAAAGATCCGAAAGATCTCAGGCTGGTTTCCCAGCTGGGTGGGGCTGCAGTGGTCCCCAACGTCCCTGTGGAGGTAGACCATGGCTGGATCAGCGCCCTCTTGGTCGCGGGACCACTGGTACTTAATGCTGGAATCACCAACATCAGCCCACCTATCTGAGGCAGTCATCGTACTGACAGAGACTCGCGCACGGCGGCTCCACAAATATTCTGGGTTGCGCCATTGCCTTCCAGTGGTCAGGTCCTCTACATGAGAAATGTAATACGGTTCAATGATACCGTTATCTCCCTCGGACAAGAGGACTCCGTTGTCGGACCAACAAAACTTCATACCATCTTGTATGGCCTTGCGCCAATCTACAAAGATGATGAGATCTGAATCTGGGCCCCACCCACTGTTCACGGCACGGCGGCGCATTGTCGGCACGAAATGGATGTGTGAACGGCCTGTCCCCCTTTTCTTTGTGTTGTGCTCAGGTCTACAGGACAGGCCGTACCACATGATACCTTCGAAAGCGTGCCATCGAGTGCCATGCATGGCGACTTCAGGGCATGGGGCCGGTCTCCCAGCGGGTTCGTCGCACAGTACAATGTAACTGTACAGCGACCATGGAGCTTTCAGTGTCCATGAATGCCCCTGAGAGGCGCGGGCGAAGATAGCGGGCTCGCCGGAGTCCCGCATTAGCACCTTGAATTGAAGGCGCTGTTTTTCTTCTCCGTCTGGTTCACGAACATGAACAACTTCCATCATGATGGCTGCGAGGTGGTCAACCGAGCGACCATACAACTGCTCGCTAATGACTTTGGCCTCGTCATATTTTGGGTTATGTCCAGCGTGCCTCGAGTGACCTGTGTTCCACGGAAAGTCAGCCACAAGTTCCACGAGGTTAATCCAACCATCATGATCATCAAAAGATCTCAGGCGCCACACAGGATTATGTGACTTATCTGGCGCATGTCTACATCTCCTGCTGATAGCTTTGCTTAACCTTTTAAGAGTATCATTGGATGTGGGAAGAATTCCGGCCTTCCTGCATTCCTTCATGAATGACTCATCCACCGAACGTATCGGTGGGAGCTTCCGAAGAGCCAGTCTATCCCTAATCAGATCTGGAGTCCCACAAGTAAAGGATGTGTCTCCTGGGTGGTGCAGCTGAACTACTGGCGGGTTTCCCCGCATCGGAGCCTCTGTTGCCGAAGAGGCTGCGGCTCCAGAAGAGGAGGAAGCTGCGGCAGCAGCGCCTGGCGGGTTTCCCCGCGGAGATGCGCGACTGGCGCTGCCCCTGATCTTCGGCACCCAGGTACCCCCTCGACAAAGCACCTTCGTCGGACCTCCTGGAACGAGCCGCCACAGGCGAAGCCGGCGCAGGTGCATACCCACTGCGCTCGAAAGCTGCCGCCCTTTTCTCAATGGACTTACTGCGGCTAAGCGGACGTCTTCGTTCCTCAGTGGGGTCTTGAGGTTGCTGCTTGGGCACAGATGCTGGTGTAGGAGCTGTGCCAATCGGCGGCTTCGGCGTCGCAGATCGAGACACCTCCATATGCACGTCTGGCCCAGGGCTCCGAGAGCTCGCCTTCGGTTTCGGCGCCGGAGGCGGCTTAGGTGTCGGGGGTTCACTCTTGGCCTTCGAAGTTAGTGGGAGTGGGGGCTTTCTAGCCCCCTTCATGTAGATCTTGCTGGAATCCTCCAGCATCTTGCGAGTTGCCTCGCGTGTGCGTTCATCTACTGTCTGAATGCGCTCCTCATCTTCCGCCACACGTTGAGCCTTTGTCTCGTCCTTGATGATCGGCTCTGGTTGTTGGGACTGGCTAGATACGCCAGGCGAGTTTCCTCGCATACCAGGAAGACTAAAGAGCGCGTCTTTCTCTTCCTGGGTCATGGCTACCATTCCCCTTGGAGCCGGAGTAGGTTTCTCTTCTTCTTTCGGATCCAAGTGGCCCAAAATCCCGAGACGACTACTCACTGCTGCGATCTCTTCCGGCGTCATCGGGTCAAGTGGCGGATGGCCCTCCTTAGGAGGGGTTTTGCCCCTGTTGGGGCTCAGGCCTTCGTTGTTTCCAACGGGGCATCCTGGCCTGTGATTCTGGAACGGCTGGGAACAAGGACCACATGCAGCGTGAGGCCTATACTGCTTGCGGGCCGCGATAATATCTCGCAACTGGGTCCGCGCTTCTTGAATTTCAGGGCGGCGGATGTTTGTTGCAAGCTGATAGCCTCCACGGATGGGCCTGCCATCGCCGTCCCTATAGGCAGGATTGCCCTGGCCAAAGGCCGAGTGTCCCCCTTTTCGGCGTCGTGGGTCGTTGTACGGAAGTAACTGGCCACCTCTTCTGAGAGCGTGTTCCTTTGGGCCAGCCTGTCTCCACTCACGAGGAAGTCGAGCCTGGGGATGTGGCTCTTCTCTGACGCGCGTATGGGAACGAGATCTTCTGGTGTTCTCATCAGAAGAAGCTGCCGATGCAGCAGGAGCGGCACCCGTTGGAGGTGCTTGAGGAGGCTCCTCTGCGATCCCAGGTGGATCGCTCGATGGAGGCAGGTCTCCCTGCTGGGTGGAGCTCGGCGCAAGTGGCTCTTGTGCCGATGGTGATGATGATTCAGACTCATCAGGGTCGAAATCGACCTCTTCCTCACCAGTCACGTCCATCATGAGGATGGTGACGTCATCCTCATCTAACCCCCAACCATCGCCTTCTACTTCTTCTGATGTCGAACTACCAATTATGATGGCCATTGGCGCATCTGGTAAAGGCAGGTTTCCCTGCATGGCCGGCGTCTGGGCGTCGCTCGGCTGTCCTGGAGTAGGAGGCGCAGTCGTCGGCTCAGGGTCATCGACGAGCATAGGCTGCCTAGCAACGTTACGTATGGCCGTATGGTTCGGCCTCATCCCCAGCTCCTGGAGATTCCATCCTGGCGGGGGAAGATCATGACCACGCATAGCCATTGCCATTTCCAGGGCACGACGCCATCTACCATGGGAGTATATCAAGTGTCTCTGCACTTCCTGAGGATTTATACTGTCAATGAGAGTCAAAGCTGCCAAGAGTAGCTCTGAGCTACCGCAGGCATCATTATCCTGTTCTGTCATGATGCCAGCTTCGATGTGTTCTTGACTCTCAGGATAACCAATTGTGAGTATCTCATGCATCCTCATGAGGGTCTGCAAAAGGGTACGTGGTCCATATTCGCCTGGAGCAAGCGAACCAGGAGGTATGAACGGAATATCTGGTTCGCCTGCAATGAAGGCCTGAACAAATGCCTGAGACTCCATTTCAATTAAGTCTTCAGTGGTCTGGGGATATTCTCCCATCAAAGACGGCCTGTTTCCAGGCGGGATTTCGGGCGGAGGTTCGAGGTTCCGTTAAACCTCGGAAGGCGAAGCCTCTATAGTGGTGTCCTCGTCGTCGCTCTCGTAGGCCATGATGTTGCCTGGGTTCCCGAACATCCAGTCGAAGAAGGAAAGAGGCTCGTTTCCGAGCGTACCGTGTTCCACGGGAGTGAGTTCATTACTACCCATGACGAACCGGCGGACGTACTCGAGGTAATACGCGTATAATCCATGACCATACCCCTCGAGCTCGTCAATGTTGTCCATGCCAACGACCCATGTGAAAAATATCTGTTCCATATCCTCAAAGTCCTGGAGGCTCAGATACTCAATGGATGGTGTGCTTGAGCCGAAATGGACTTCGGACGACATGCCCTTTCCATTTCCCTTCGCTGGACAATCTCGCACAAGATGATCGGTACTACCACACTCATGGCATTTGAGAACCTGGCCGTCTCTACCTCGCGGGTTTCCCCGCCTACCTTTACCTTTACCTGAGGTCTCTCTACGGCCTTTACCGCGGCCTTTTCCCCCAAAGAATATCTCATCATGTTGTTCATCTGATAGCCTCTGGAGAAATGCCGCGATACCTCGCCCGTTCAACCTCCGACGACCACGCTTGCCTTTACCCTTTCCTTTAAAACTTCTGCGTATCCTCCTTCTAACACGACGCACTGGTTTTCGTGTGAACCTCCTCCACCTTCGTTTAGCCTGTTGTAACAGCCAGAACAAGTGCTCAGCACGCTGATTGTCGTTATCCAAAGTCATGATATCTGACCAATCTAGAGCTTCAACACCATCTGATGATATAGTGTCTGTATCGGTGCCGGAGTCGAAATCTTCGTCTCCTAAATAGGTGGATACACCGTCGGTTAGGGGATTTGATTCCCCCCATAACGAGCGGTGGGGTTGTGGTTCTCTAGAAGGAGGGCTGGTTGCCCAGCTTGGTTGTGATCGATCCCCTGCTAATAAAGCAGTGGATTCTCCTGGGTCATCGGCCCATATGTTTGAGGGCCCGTTTCCAGGCTGGGCTTCAGTAGTCAAGGTAGTGTAGAAAATTCCACTACCAGATCCCCTTCCTCTTCCAAACACGGATCCTATGTTGCCAGGAGATCGTTCGGATAGGTGGCCTGCCGAACGCATCCTTTCCAGCAACTCATCATATTGTTGTTGTGTTCGAGGCATTTGGTGGTTGAGTGGCTGTAAGAGTTGCATGGCTTTCTGGTTGCCGACGCCTAAGGCGCGGAATAGGATAGTGGTTAGCAGTTGGAAGTTAGGAAGGTCGAATCCCACCGACTGTGCCTCAAGTCGGGCCATTTCGAATCGGGTAAGAGTGACATCGATTCGTTCCCCGTGAGGCACAGGGAAGTCGATGAGTTGTGTGCCGGAAGTGAGCTGTCGCTCATCTTCCAGGCGTTCAAACTTCATGCTGAGGAGGAACATGATGTAAGTTACTGGGTCCGTGTGGACCCCATCAATGTCAGCACCATAGTTTATAATGTCAGGCGGTACCCTCATGGCGAGTGTCCTCGCTAGGCCTCCCAGGCCGCGTTGTATTGCGGCCGCTTGGGCCTGTGGCGTCATACGTCCGCTTGTAACGTTGAGCCACGCGTTGACCTCGTAAATGTACTCACGAAAACGTACATTACCCTGAGGGTCCCAATATGGGCCATGTGTTTGCCCATCGGTGCTGTTATCTCCCCGACGCATGTGTGCGATTGCTGCCCCCAGCGCGAACCATATGATAGCGAAAACGATTAGCCCGATAATGTGTAACGAAGGACGGTTATGATGAGCGGTGTCGCGCTGGGGCAGCGCCTTGTCGAGTCTTCGAGGCGCTCTGTCTGGCGGGTTTCCCCGCCCTTGCTTCAGGTATTGCGTTATTGGCTCGTTGCCGAGCGGTTGATAGTAACGCAATGATGAAGCGTATATGGTACCAATCTGGTCGTCTAGACGTCGTACCTCTCGTGTCGCTTCTTGCTCTTGAATAGATCCTCGTAAATGTACTGGGAGTGGTGGCGCAGGGTAGTAGGTGGTCACGAAGATCGTGCCGAAGAATGTGAGGTTGAGAAGAGCAAGAGCTGACCACACGAGAGTGCGGCCAGCTCCGCTACCAAGTCGAAAGTGAGCCTGGTAACTCAAATAGGGCATATAGCCTGGCAAATAGCATCCATCGCTCTGCTGTGAGGGTACAGTATGAGGGGTGGATGGGTAAGATAGGATAATATCGATGTAATGATCTTTCCAGCACATAGCGAACACAAGCAGTGTCCGGGCAAATAGGGCGCGCGTGCCTTGAGCCCAAGGCAGCGGCGCGCGAGCTATGCTCCCGATACTGTAACATATCCCAAAGAGCTACCCCCCTTAAAAAGTAAGAAGACCCCCCAAGAGGTCCTCCAATTGCAAAAAACAACAAAAAACACCACTTTCCTTTCCTTTCCCTTTTTTGTTTAAACAGAAAAGAAGAAAATCAAAAAAAAAAAAAAAAAAAAAAAAAAAAATAAAAAGAAAAAAAAAATCAAAAAAAAAAAAAGAAAAAAAAAAAGAAAAAAATAAAAGACAAAAAAAGAAAAAGAAAAAAAAAAAAACAGAGAAAACAAAAAAAAAAAAAAAAGAAAAAAATATCAAAGGGGAACATTTTTTGGACATTCGGTTTTTCGGTATTCCGTGCGTCCGAGTCCGCCGAAGAGGCCCCCAAAATCCTCCCACAACGGTGTCAAAAGGGCTTCCAGACAGTCCAAAAGAGCCCCAATATGGTCCAACAGGGCCGCAAAATGGCCCCAAGAGAGCCCCGCTGACAGCCCCAGATGGCCCCAAGACGCCTCCCGAAGCACTCCAAATCGTGACCCGGTCGTTCAGGGAGACCGTGGTTGGTAGCAAGGTGGGCGCAAGAAGCCCCCAGAGGCCCCCCAAAGGCGCCCAGGAGGCCCCCAGAGGTCCCCAAAAAGCTTTTGAGAGGGGCCCAGGAACACCTCCAAAGAGGAACCCCTGCAATAAAAACTGGGGATGAGGACAAGGAGTGGCTCGCAGACAAGGAAAATCACGAGTAAGAGGAGAGGAGGTATAAGGATAAAAAAAAATAAAAAAAGAAAAAAAAAAAAAAACAAAAATCGAAAAAAAAAAGAATCAATACGCTAATAAACATAAAAATGGAAAAAGTAACATAACATTACATATAACGACGATGGCGCAACCGGCAACAATGAATCATCGCGCTATATATTTGGCTCTCCTGCATGCCGGCTTCAATAAACCAAGGTGCATGGCGCGGACGCGCCAATGAATCTTGTATATATATATAATATATATATATATATATCTATATAGCGTTGTGGATCGAGTCCTCTTTGCATCCGAGTCCTGACCGAAATGATCTGGATCTTAAGCTCGAGCTGCCTGAGCAGATGGTAGCTGCCCCAGAACTAATCGACAGAGGGGACATGCCAGGAGGACGCGCCGCGGAACGTCCAAGGACGGCCCCATGGGGGTGGGGGGGGGGGGGGGGCGGGAGGGGGGGTGGGGGGGGGGTGGGGGGGGGGGAGAGGGGGGGGAGGCGACGTGCCAGGGGAGTGGCCATGGGCACGCACCGCGGGACGTGCCAACGGGACGCGCTACGGAACGTGCCAATGGACGTGCACCGCGCGACGTGCCAGGGGGACTCGCCACGGGACGCTCCGCAGAACGTGCCAGGCACCATGCCAAGCTGCAATGCTCAAGGTATCGATATTGATGTACCGTGCCGAAGGCTGTGCTGAGCCTAGGCGACCTGGACACGTGAAAACACGCGTTTCGCTCAAGACGTTCTCAGCACATCCTCACGCTAGACATCCGCCTGGGCAACCTGGACACGTGCAAACAAGCGTCTCGATCGAGACTTCCTCGACACATCCTCGTGCTAGACATCCGCCTGGGCGACCTGGACACGTGAAAACAAGCCTCTGGTTCGAGACATCCTCAACACATCCTCATGCTAGACATCTGTCTGGGCAACCTGGAGGCGTGAAACCAAGCGTCTCGCTCGAGACATCCTCAAGACCTGGGCACGTGAAAACAAGCAATCCACTTGAGAGATCCTCTGAATTCTGGTCCGCAGGAGAGGACAATCTATAACACAAAACAAGCGTTTCGCTCGATACATCCTCAACAAATTCTGAAAACAAGCGTTTCGCTCGAGACATCCTCAAAAATAATTCCGCCGGCCCTCTTCCCGCACGTAACTTATCGCAGAATAATTCCGCCGGCCCTCTTCCCGTCGATTCCGGGGGCAAACTTCTAAAAGAGAACCCTGGGCCAGCGCCCTTTCCGGGAAAAAATAAAAGAATTATAATTCCTTTTTTATTTGTGTAATCAAAACATGCGACCCACGAACCCGGAAAGGAATATAGAAATGTAAGGCATTGCAACATTTCAAAGACACCTGATTGGGCGACGGGCACATGCAATGCTGAATGTATCGATATTGATGTACCGTGCCGACGGCTGTGCTGTGCTACGCCGTGCTGAACTGCGATGTGCCATGCCGCGATTGTGCTCTATATAGCGTTGTGGATCGAGTCCTCCCTGGCATCCGAGTCCTCACCGAACTGATCTTCTAGCGTAAGCTCGAGCTGCCTGAGCAGATGGTAGCTGCCCCAGAACTAATCGACAGAGGGAACATGCCAAGAGGACGCGCCGCGGAATGTTCCAAGGGACGCGCCAGGCGACGTGCCAGGGGACGTGCCATGGGGACGCACCGCGGGACGTGCCAAGGGGACGCGCTGCGGAACGTGCCAATGGACGTGCCGAGGGACGTGCCAGGGGACGCGCCGCGCGACGTGCCAGGTGGACTCGCCACGGAACGCGCCAAGGAACGTGCCAAGGTGCATAGTTGAGTGTATCGATCTTGATGTACCGTGCCGACGGCTGTGCTGTGCTGGGCCGTGCTGAACTGCGATGTGCCATGCCGCGATTGTGCTCTATATAGCGTTGTGGATCGAGTCCTCCCTGGCATCCGAGTCCTCACCGAACTGATCTGGATCGTAAGCTCGAGCTGCCTGAGCAGATGATAGCTGCCCCAGAATTAATCGACAGAGGGGACATGCCAAGAGGACGCGCCGCGGAACATCCCAAGGGACGCGCCAGGCGACGTGCCAGGGGACGTGCCATGGGCACGCACCGCGGGACGTGGCAAGGGGACGCGCTACGGAACGTGCCAATGGACGTGCCGCGCGACGTGCCAGGGGGACTCGCCACGGGACGCTCCGCGGAACGTGCCAGGCAACATGCCAAGCCGCAATGCTAAGGGTATGTATCGATATTGATGTACCGTGCCGAGGGCTGTGCTGTGCCTGCAGCATGGGCGACCTGGACACGTGAAAACACGCGTTTCGCTCAAGACGTTGTCAGCACATCCTCATGCTAGACATCCGCCTGGGCAACTTGGACACGTGCAAACAAGCGTTTCGCTCGAGACATCCTCAACAAATGCTCATGCTAGACATCCGCCTAGGCGACCTGGACACGTGAACACAAGCCTCTGGTTCGAGACATCCTCAACAAATCCTCATGCTAGACCTCTGCCTGGGCAACCTGGAGGCGTGAAACCAAGCGTCTCGCTCGAGACATCCTCAAGACCTGGGCACGTGAAAACAAGCAATCCACTTGAGAGATCCTCAGAATTCAGGTCCCCAGGAGAGGACACAATATAACACAAAACAGACGTTTCGCTCGAGACATCCTCAACAAAATCTGAACATGATCGACCCACGAACCCGGAAAGGAATATAGAAATGTAAGGCATGGTAACGTTTCAAAGACACTTGATTGGGCGACGGGCAAATGCAGTGCTGAATGTACAGATTTTGATGTACTGTGCCGAGGGCTGTGCTGTGCTGGCCGTGCTGAACTGCGATGTTCCATGCCGCGATTGTGCTCTATATAGCGTTGTGGATCGAGTCCTCCCTGGCATCCGCTTTGGGGCCTCTCAAGGATCGGGGGTGTGTTGGGGGCCTCTGGGGGGTCCCGGAGGCCTCTCGGAGGTCTCTGGAAGCCTCCTGCTCCCGCTCTTGGGCCCATCTTGGGCCTGTTCTGGGGTGGTCTGGGGCTGTGCTGGGCGCCTCTTCGGCAGTCTTGGAGCCTTCTGGGCCGTCTTGGGGCCGTCCTGAAGGTCTCTTGGGCGGTCCTGGGAGGCTCTTCGGCGCTCTTGGGCCCATGGAAGCTCGAAAACGCGAGAAACCGAAAACATTGAAAAGACCATTGAATCTATACGACTTTGGCCTCTTCGGGCCGTACCGTGATACCTATCAAACTTCTTGGGGTCTCTGGAGGCCACCTGGGACCCTCGAGAGCCGTCGGAAGACTGACTTGGGCTGCTCGGGAGCGTTTTGGGCCATCCTTTCGCATTCTGGGGGGTCCTGGGGGCCCGCCTGGAGCGCTGTGGAGGCTCCCCAGAAAGGCTGGGGGAGCGGTGCCGGGAGGGTCTCCGAGATGTGGCCATATCTTTTCAGCGCGTTCCGGGAGCATCTTCCCGGAACGCGCTCGTGGCAGGGCGCCCACGTCCGAAGACGCTGGCATGGGAAACCGCAGCGCGTGATCATTCCAGCGCGTTCCGGCGAAGACCGTCCGGAACGCGCTTGGGCAAGCGCTGGGTTTTGAGAAGGCGAGCGGGAACCGTTCAGGCAGTTTGGGATGCTCGGGACAAGAGGCGGAAACCATCCTCATAAGACATGCAGGCTTCCTGGAACCGTCTTGCAGAAAACACAATAAAAATGAGAGCCTGCAGTCGTTCCGGGAGCCCTCTTGGGCTGCCCTGGAGCATGTTGGAGCCCTCTGCGGAATGGTCTTGAAGCCCGCGCCGAGGATTTGGAAAATGTCTGGGACCATCGCGGCGGCCTCCGAGGCCCGGGACGCCGAAACCTTGTAAAAACATAAGGAAAATGAGCCCCGGAACTCCCATGGAGGGTCGAGGTAGCTGTTTTCGGGCTCCAGGCCTGCCCCCCCGTGATATATACCTAGCACCCCGCAACTGCGGATCAGAGTGAGGGGGCGGGCGCGGGCGACGCGGGCGTCGTCGAGCCGGCGGACCTCGTTGCCCCCACCTTCCCTGTCGATGGCGCTCTCCTCTTCCTCCTCCTCCTCCTCCTCCTCCTCCTCCTCCTCCTCCTCCTCCTCCTCTTCCTCTTCCTCGTCCTCGTCCTCGTCCTCATCGTCATCGTCATCGTCCTCCTCCACCTCGTCCTCCTCCTCTTCTTCCGTCGTCCTTCCATCATCGTCCTCCCATTGTCGTCCTCCCCCTCATCGGCCTCCATCATCGTCCTCCCATTGTCGTCCATCATCATCCTCCTCCCCCTCCTCCCCCTCCTCCCCCTACTCGTCCTCCTCCTCCAGGCGTTCCTCTGAGAATCGGGGCAAGATGTCAAAGGAATTAAAGTCTCATGATCAATACGCTCAGTGGTAGAGGATAGGGGATGAGACATCGATGAAACAATATGTTGTCTGTTAAGCAAAATGTGAATACGTGTGCACGCGCCGAGCAGGCCGGCCGAAGGGCGAGGGGAGGCGCGCGCGCGCGGAGACCTTTTCTCCACTTGATTCACAAAAGTAGTTGCAGACAGTACTGATGACTCAAGCTCAGGGATTCCTCGGAACTCGACTTTGCTCCCGCCGACGGCGTCTGAAATATTCCTCGGAACTCGACTTTGCTCCCGCCGACGGCGTCTGGTCACCTGTAAAACATGATCGACCCACGAACCCGGAAAGGAATGTAGAACTGTAACACATGGCAGCGTTTTCAAAGACACCTGATTGGGTGACGGGCAAATGCAATACTGAAGGTATCGATCTTGATGTACCCTGCCGAGGGCTGTGCTGTGCTGCGCCGTGCTGAATTGCGATGTGACATGGCGCGACTGTGCTCTATAGCCTCGTGGATCGAGTCCTCCTTTGCATCCGAGTCCTGACCGAACTGATCTGGATCTTAAACTCGAGCTGCCTGAACACATAGTAGCTGCCCCAGAGCTAATGGACAACGGGACATGCCAGGAGGACGCGCCGCGAAAGGTCCCAAGGGATGCGCCAGGCGACGTGCCAGGGGACGTGCCATGGGGTCGCACCGCGGGACGTGCCAAGGGGACGCGCTACGGAACGTGCCAATGGATGTGCCACGGGATGTGCCAGGGGACGCGCGACGCGACGTGCCAGGGGGTCTCGCCAAAGGACGCCCCACGGAACGTGCCAAGGAACGTGCCAAGTTGCAATGCTGAGTGCATCGACCTTGATGTACCGTGCCGAAATCAGTGCTGTGCTGCGCCGTGCTGAATTGCGATGTGCCATGGCGCGATTGTGCTCTATAGCCTCGTGGAACGAGTCCTCCTTTGCATCCGAGTCCTGAGCGAACTGATCTGGATCTTAAGCTCGAGCTGCCTGAACACATAGTAGCTGCCCCAGAGCTAATGGACAGGGGAACATGCCAGGAGGACGCGACGCAGAACGTCTCAATGGACGCGCCAAGCGACGTGCCAAGGGACGTGCCATGGGGACGCATCGCGGGACCTGCCAAGGGGACGCGCTACGGAACGTGCTGGGGACAAGCGTTTCGCTCGAGACATCCTGTCAAAATCATCTGAATTCCTACGCGCGGGACGCTGCACGCGCGAGACATCCTCGGAATTCCTGCGAGCGGACGTGAAAACAAGCATCCTGCCTGAGACATCCTCTGAAGTCTAGCTCCCCACGAGGTCCCCGCTCGAAGGACTCAAAGAGTTGCAAAAACCAGCGTTTCGCTCGAGACAGCCTCAACAAATTATGTAAAAACACGCGTTTCGCTCGAGACATCCTGTCAAAACCCCAAGAAATCCAAATACCCGCGCGCGGGACGCGGCACGCGCGAGACATCCTTGGAATTCCTGCGCGAGGGGCGCTTTTCAGTGTCGCGGTCGGCTCTGCAAAACCAGCGTGTCGCTCGAGACATCCTCAACAAATTCTGAAACCAAGCGTTTCGTTCGAGACATCCCCAACTCTGCAAAACCAGCGTCTCGCTCGAGACATCCTCAACAAATTCTGAAAAACATGATGGACCCACGAACCCGGAAAGGGATATAGACATGTGGAGCATGGACACGTTTTCATGATACCCAACTGGGCAACACCTCACGAAACATCCACGAGACACCTCACGAAACAGCCCACGAGACACCTCACGAAACATTCCACGAGACACCTCACGAAACACTTCACGAGACACCCCGCGAAACATTCCACGAGACACCCCACGAAACATTCCACGACGACAGGCAACCACTCAACCAAGGCGGTGTGGTCGTGCTGGGGTGTGGTCGTGATGGGGTGTGGTCGTGCTGGGGGGTGGTCGTGCTGGGGGGTGGTCGTGCTGGGGGGGTGGTCGTGTACTGGGGCGTGGTCGTGCTGGGGCGTGGTCGTGCTGGTGTTGCTCGTGCGGGGTGTGGTGTGCCCCTGCGGTGAGGTCGTGCTGGGTGTGAGTCGTGCTGGGGTGTGGTTCGGAGGGGTGGGGTCGTTGCTGGGGTGGGGTCTGCTGGGGTGTGAGTAGTGCTGGGGGGGCGTGCTGGGAGTTGGAGGTCGGCTTGGGTGGGGTCGTGCTGGGGTGTGGTCGTTCTGGGGTGTGGTCGTGCTGGGCGTGGTCGTGCTACGGGTGGGGTCGTGCTGGGGTGGGGTCGTGCTGGGGTGTGCGTCGTTGCTGGGGGGTGGTCGTGCTGGGGTTGTGGTGTGATGGGGCGTGGGGTGTGCTCGGGGTGGGGTCGTTGCTGGGGTGGGGTCGGTGCTGGGGTGTGGTCGTGATGGGTGGTCCGCACCATGTGATTATCGATCGGGGCGTGCTGGGGGTGGGGTCGTGCTGGCTGCTGGGTGGGTCCGTGCGGGGGTGTGGTAGTGTGGGGTGTGGTTCGTGCTGGGGTGTTGTTCGTGCTGGGGTGTGGTCGTGCTGGGGGCGTGGGCGTGCTGGCGTGGTCGTTGCTGGGGTGTGGTTCATGCTGGGGGTGTGTCGGCTGAGGTGGCCCGCACCCTGTGATTTATCGATCGGGATTTCAAAAACAAGCGTTTCGCTCGAGACATCCTCAAAATTTAATCCGCCGGCCTCCTTCGACCTCGATATTATCAGGGAAAGAATCATTTATCAGGGAAAGATCCGCCGGCCTCCGCCTTCAACTTGGGGCACCCGCGATAATGCAACATGTTTTACATACTAAAACATGACCCTGGGACCACGCCCTTTCCAGCGGAACAAGCGTTTCGCTCGAGACATCCTCAAAAATAATTTCGCCGGCCCTACTCCGTGCGTGCCCGCTCGCAAAATAATTTCGCCGGCCCAAGTCGCAGGGGGGCCGGGGGGTTAACTTACTAAAAGAGAACCCTGGGCCCGCGCCCTTTCCGGGAATACATGCTATAAGTATTGCGCGGCGGCGGCAGCGGCAAAAGAGAGGATGCGGAGAGGAGCATATTTACTCCCCCCGCGGCGGGTTACGTAGAGCAACTCCAGCCACAGCCCACCCGGCCTGTACATATTTACAGCCACCGGAGCGAACCCCAAAAACATTTCACCGCTCAACGGTGGTTGCCAGGGGGCTGAGGGCCGAAGAAACCCGACGTACCCCACCTCCGCATAGAGCCGGCCGTTCATTTCTGAAAGATCATCCACTTGAATCGCCAGAGGTTGGCGTGTTGATGGTTATGCCGTACATTTGACTACCATCTCTTCCTTTGCCAGCAATGGTCAGAATGATAATGATGTGCATCTTTATGGTGATGTTAGTCTGGCTTCGCCTGGCTCTTGTCCTTGTTCGCCAGGAAGGCGCCGAGGCGGCGCCGCCAGGAGGCGCCGAGGAATAGCGCTCATCAACCTACCGCCCGGACATTGGCCGACCAAGGAGGAGGAGGACCATGCATAGCGAGGTCGCGCAGAAGAAGCGGCCGATGTCACCGATGAAGGTCGGCCATCATTCCTGCGACCGTCGCGGTTTTTCCGCCGGTCGCCCACGCCACGCCTAATGAGAGGCAGGGGGAATCAAGACAAACAGTGCCCCCCCCGCTTGGCCAACAGCGCGGGCAAGCTCCGTAAAATGTTGGAAGAACTACACCGGGTATATAGCGAACGGAGAAACATGGATGGAGATATCAGGCAAAAGCAAATTGAGCGAACAAGGCTGACAAAATAGAATGTCGCACTGGGCTGGAATGCGCATGCTGGCCAAAATCAAATCAAATGTTATGTTGACAACGTTGAGGTAACAGTGGTGATCAAATCAATTCCTCAAAACGTCAAGGCAACGCTGGCGCACGAAAGTGGTGAGTGGGCAATGTCTCTGGCCGCGGCGGCTGGGCCGCAGGCCGGCCCAAAGCCATGCTGAGGGTGTTGGAATGATGGGCGCAGCAGGCGGGGCGGGCGGTGGAGACCGCCGCGCTAGTAGCTGTCCCCGGGGCGGCTTGGCCGACCAGCGACGCAGGGGTATTGAGACCGCTGGCGTCATGTCGGCATCGAACTCGAATAACGCCAAATCTAAAACAAAAGCGCCGGCCGGGTTACATCACCCCAAATGGCTTGGCCGTCAGAGTCACCTCCGTCGCGACAGATCCAATGCGTTCAAGTCGCTCACTCCTTCGGTCAACGCAAACATTTTGCTCACTTGTTTATTTTCCTTTTGACCGTTACAACATGATACCAAAGAACATCTTAGAGCGTGTACACAATCATTCGCCTGACGGAAAGAAAATCCAAAATGTGAACAAACTCGTTCGCTTGCCGGAGCTTCACCTATAACCTTCTGGAGAAGGTGCTGTGCCTTTCGCGTCCTCGGCTTGGCCGGGTGCGGGAGCAGCAGGGACTTGCTGGCTCTACGCTAACTGGTTTGACCAGGAGCGCCGGCGGCTTTCCTTTGTATCCAATGTAAGGAAAACGCCACGTGTAAAGCGCTCTGTGAGCTTCCTCTTGACACTGCGTCTGGCCTCAAGCTCGGCGACTGCATTTGCCGAAAGATAAGTCGCCAGCTACGCCGGGTGAGCCAGGAGCGGGAGCAGCATAGCGTCACTCGTTTACGTCTTCTGCAACTGATGGCCTTACGGCCGACTCCCTATTGTACTGCCTCCAATCGTTGTTCAGTTATCTGCTTGACACAACAGCTCCTCTCCACACTCCCCCCGGGTTTCAAGGGAAGGCCGTCGGAAAATAAGACATACCTGGGGAAATTGCGCAGATGCGGCAGCGGCGTCAAAACGACGAGCGCGAGGGAGGTGCCCACGTATCATAGACCCCCCCCGCACAAATGATATCGCATACCGCTCCACATCGGCATTCTACGTGGGATCTGTGATCTAAGCAATATCCAATCTGGCAGCTAAGTATATGTCGATTGTGATTCGGCAAACGGCGCAATAAAAGGTGACTGGGCAAGGTAGCCGAGCAGAGCTGCAACGGCATACGAGGCGCGCTACGCCGCAGGACGGCGGCCGCCGATCTCGAGGAAAGGCTTGCCTCCCCAGCCCTCGCCGACTTGGTCGGTGGACCTCCCTTGAACCGGAGGTCCTTACCGACTGAGTCGGTCTGGAATCTCGTTGGTGATCCCGGCCTCACATGGCCACAGGCCTGTCAACCGCTAGCACTCCCCCCGGACTGTCTTTATTGGACTCGTCCTCGGAGTCGTGGCGCGGCGCGGCCTCGCCTCCTAGTGGAGGCGGTGGTAGTGGTAAGCTGGGGTCGTAGCCACCAAACGGCTGGGCCGATTGTGCGCTAGACCTTGCCCCCACACCGTCTGCGACGGCTGAGGCCACGGCAGGCGGGGCGGTCGCTGAGCGCACTTGGGGGTATCTCGTATTGTGACAAAGACAAAGCACAGTTGTACCAAAAACGATTCTTGTCCGCGTCATATTCCATCCTGCGCGAGATGAATAAGAGGAGGAAATGTGGAAACGAACGTTGCCAAGTCAACCAGGGATAGATATGGGAACCTGTGAACAAGTTCCTCCGCTGCGCGTCATCCACGTAGTCAGCGCCATACAACCTCAGCCCGGATACACACCGAACAAAAGGGTCCTGGGATTACGAGTTGCGGGACGCGTGAGGGAGGCTGCGACCGTTGTGAATCACTCGGCAAGAGATACCGACACCTCAACCCCAGCATCTTCTGGGTCTGAATCAGATGGCTCGCCGATGTTGGCCACGCCAACGCCATCCGAGCCCTCGCAGTCAACAGCCACTGATTCGTTAGCTGCGCCACACGCGTCGGAGTCCAACCTCTGATCCGTGTCGAAAGGCAGGCATCCTGAGACCTCGTATGTACAAAGGCTCTTATCCGCGGCGGCGCAGTCCTCGGCTTAGCCGGGCTGCGTGCGCCCACGCAGCCTGTGGCTTGGCCACGGCCGAGTGACTGAGAGGGGCTTGCAAAGGCAGCGATACCGGTGGGTGTCCGACTCCAACCGCATTCAGGTGCCTAGCGAAACGAATAGTAGAAGTAGATGACGGCAAGCACAGAGTCTAACGATGACGGGAAACGGGGCGCGGACTCAGCCGGCCGTCCGCCAATGAATGTATAGCTGTGGGAGCCAATCAACACATGTGTGTGCAAGTCTATGGTCATACGTGACACTGAACTGACCAGGGTGGGAAGCCTCCCGCCGAATCCATATCGCCCAGAAATGCCTCGGTACCTGGCGTCACGCAACACAACCGCCCGGGAGTCACCGACTAACCGGCGGCAGCCGCGCACATCTACTGACCCAGTGCCTCTTTGCCCAATAGGGTCAAGTACGAAGACTTGCCCACAACGGTTTGGCTCACTTGAGACCGTTGGGCAAAAGTTGAACATTGATATTGGCGACGCAACTGAACCGAGGGCCAAGAAGGAACTACGGCAGTCTTCAGAGTGACCGTCTGCAGAGCCAGCAGACCAAACTCATTGCATCTCCACCAGCAAAATTACTCCGACGGAAGGACCCCACATGATTTGAGGGAGTTTCTGTGGAACTCACGTCATCCTCACCCCCGGCGCGAAGAGCACGAGCCCAGAGCGGCCTCCGGCACCGTTTCCGGACGGATCCGCTGGATCCGCTGGATCCGGTGACGAATCCCAAACCGGCGCCCTCGCCTGAGACATCCTCACAACACGCGCCCCGGGGGGGATGCCCAGAGGAGCCCAGAGCGGCCTCCGGCACCGTTTCCGGACGGATCCGCTGGATCCGCTGGATCCGGTGACGAATCCCAAACCGGCGCCCCTCGCCTGAGACATCCTCACAAAACGGGCCCCGGGGGGGATGCCCAGAGGAGCCCAGAGCGGCCTCCGGCACCGTTTCCGGACGGATCCGCTGGATCCGCTGGATCCGCTGGATCCGGTGACGAATCCCAAACCGGCGCCCTCGCCCGAGACATCCTCACAAAACGGGCCCCGGGGGGGATGCCCAGAGGAGCCCAGAGCGGCCTCCGGCACCGCTTCCGGACGGATCCGCTGGATCCGCTGGATCCGGGGGGGGTGGGGTGGGGGGTGGTTGGGTGACGAAGGGGGGGGTGAGGGTGACGTGAGTGTTGGAGGTTGGGGTTGTGATTGGTTGACCGGAATCCCAAACCGGTCGCCCTCGCTGAGACATTCCTCACAAAACGGGCCCCCGGGGGGGGATGCCCAGAGGAGCCCAGAGCGGCCTCCGGCACCGTTTCCGAGACGGATCCGCTGGATCCGCTGGATCCGGTGACGAATCCCCGGCGCCCTCGCCTGAGACATCCTCACAAAACGGGCCCCGGGGGGGATGCCCAGAGGAGCCCAGAAGCGGCCTCCGGCACCGTTTCCGGACGGATCCGCTGGATCCGCTGGATCCGGTGACGAATCCCAAACCGGCGCCCTCGCCTGAGACATCCTCACAAAACGGGCCCCGGGGGGGATGCCCAGAGGAGCCCAGAGCGCCCTGGCTCCTGATCCGCCGTACTTTGGATGATTTTCCGACCTAAAATTGTCTCCGAAATCGACGCCAAAGGAGCCTCAAGGGCGGAAATCGACGCTCAAAGGCGCCTTAAAAGTAGGGCGGAAATTTCCGCCCTACTTTCGAAATCGCCCAAAGTAGGGCGGATCAGGAGTCAGGGCGGCCTCCGGCACCGTTTCCGGACGGATCCGCTGGATCCGCTGGATCCGGTGACGAATCCCAAACCGGCGCCCTCGCCTGAGACATCCTCACAAAACGGGCCCGGGGGGGATGCCCAGAGGAGCCCAGAGCGGCCTCCGGCACCGTTTCCGGACGGATCCGCTGGATCCGCTGGATCCGGTGACGAATCCCAAACCGGCGCCCTCGCCTGAGACATCCTCGCAAAACGGGCCCCGGGGGGGATGCCCAGAGGAGCCCAGAGCGGCCTCCGGCACCGTTTCCGGACGGATCCGCTGGATCCGCTGGATCCGCTGGATCCGGTGCCGAATCCCAAACCGGCGCCCTCGCCTGAGACATCCTCACAAAACGGGCCCCGGGGGGGATGCCCAGAGGAGTCCAGAGCGGCCTCCGGCACCGTTTCCGGACGGATCCGCTGGATCCGCTGGATCCGGTGACGAATCCCAAACCGGCGCCCTCGCCTGAGACATCCTCACAAAACGGGCCCCGGGGGGGATGCCCAGAGGAGCCCAGAGCGGCCTCGGCACCGTTTCCGGACGGATCCGCTGGATCCGCTGGATCCGGTGACGAATCCCAAACCGGCGCCCTCGCCTGAGACATCCTCACAAAACGGGCCCCGGGGGGGATGCCCAGAGGAGCCCAGAGCGGCCTCCGGCACTGTTTCCGGACGGATCCGCTGGATCCGCTGGATCCGCTGGATCCGGTGACGAATCCCAAACCGGCGCCCTCGCCTGAGACATCCTCACAAAACGGGCCCCGGGGGGGATGCCCAGAGGAGCCCAGAGCGGCCTCCGGCACCGTTTCCGGACGGATCCGCTGGATCCGGCGACGAATCCCAAACCGGCGCCCTCGCCTGAGACATCCTCACAAAACGGGCCCCGGGGGGGATGCCCAGAGGAGCCCAGAGCGGCCTCCGGCACCGTTTCCGGACGGACGGACGACCTGACTGCATAACACGCCTGGATATGCCGACGGGGGCGAAGGAGGAGGAGGAGGAGGAGGAGGAGGAGGAGGAGGAGGAGGAGGAGGACGAGGAGGAGGGGGAGGGGGCAGGCGAGGGAGCCCCGGCCCTGGGGGAGGGGCCCTGAGGGAGCCCTGATGGGCTTCCGGCACCATGGAGAGGTCCTGTGGGGCGGCCGCGCCTTCTTCTCTCGGTCGTTTCCCTTTCGCCCAGAAGCGCGCGCCCCTTCTTCTATATATACAGAAACTCCCGATCATCCGCAGAGCGGCGGATGTTAATCTTTTTAGCTTGCATGGGGGTATCCTCCTGCCCCTTCCCTTCTCCCACCTACTCTTGCCTCCTCGTTATCCTCCTGTCTGCTCCTCCTCCTGCCTCAACCCCTGCCTCTTCCTCCTCTTCTTGCCTCCTCCACCTCCTCCCCCTCCCCCTCGTTATGCTTCCTCCCCCCCATTCCCCCTGCCCCTCCTGCCTCCTGCCTCCTCCTCCTGCTCTCCCTCTCCCTTCTCCTCCTCCTCCTCCTCTTCATCCCCTGTCCTCCTCCTGCTCTCCCTCTCCCTCATCCGCTTCCTCCTCCTCCTCCTCCTCCTCCTCCTCCTCCTCCTCGTTTCCATATTCCTCCCCCCTCCTCCCCCTCCTCCTCCTCCTCCTCCTCCTCCTCCTCCTGCCTCCTCCTTAGGCCTCCTGCCCCCTCCTGGGGCCTCCTGGGGCCTCTTGGGGCCTCCTGGAGCCTTCTGGGCCTTCGGGGACCTACTGGGGCCTCCTCGGGCGTTCCTCCTCCTCCTTTTCCTCCTCGTCCTTCCTCCCCTCAGCCTCTTCCTCTTCCTGCTTTCCTGTCTCGTCCTGCATCATCCCTCCTCCTTTTCCTGGCAATCCTCCTCCTCCTCGTCCTCGTGCGGAACACGACCCAGAGGAAGCGCACGACGTGCGTCCCAGCCGATACGCGCCGGAGGACGACCCAGAGGAAGCGCGCGCCAGAGGATGACCCGGAGGAACCACGTGAGCTGCGGGACCCATAGGAAGGCTCCCGCCTGACGCGTCCTCACAATTCACTCACGGACGAGGGTCCCGCTTGATACTTCTTCCAAATTCAGACCTGAGGAGCCCAAAAGTGACGACAATTACAGGAATCCCTGACCCGCTCGGATTAGTAACGTGATCTGCGGGCCCCATAGGGAACGGGCTCCCGCCTTAGACTTGCTCGCAATTCACTGACAAACGAGGCTCCCGCCTGATATTTCCTCCAACTTCAGACCTGAGGAGCCCAAAAGTGACGACAGTTACAGGAATCCGATGACCCGCTTGGATTAGTAACATGATCTGCGGGCCCCATAGGGAGGGGGCTCCCGCTTGAGACTCCCTCACAATTCACTCACAGACGAGGTTCCCGCTTGATACTTCCTCCAAATTCAAACCTGAGGATCCCAAAAGTGACGACAGTTACAGGAATCCGATGACCCGCTCGGATTAATAACATGATCTGCGGGCCCCATAGGGAGGGGGCTCCCGCCTAGGACTTCCTCACAATTCACTCACAGACGAGGCTCCCGCTTGATATTTCCTCCAAATTCAAACCTGAGGAGCCCAAAAGTGACGACAGTTACAAGAATCCGATGAACTGCGGGCCCCATAGGGAGGGGGCTCCCGCCTGAGACATCCTCACAATTCACTCACAGACGAGGCTCCCGCTTGATACTTCCTCCAAATTCAGACCTGAGGAGCCCAACATGATCGACCCACGAACCCGGAAAGGAATATAGAAATGTAAGGCACGGGATCGTTTTCAAGACCACCTGATTGGGCGACGGGCAGGCACAGCAAGCTGAATGTTATCGATGCGATGGATGTACTGTGCCGACGCTGTGCTAGTGCCATACGCCGTGCTGAAACTAGCGATGTGCCATTGCCGCGATTGTGCTCTATATAGTGTTGTGGATCGAGTCCTCCCTGGCATCCGAGTCCTCACCGAACTGATCTGGAGCGTAAGCTCGAGCTGCCTGAGCAGATGGTAGCTGCCCCAGAACTAATCGACAGAGGGAACATGCCAAGAGGACGCGCCGCGGAACGTCCCAAGGGACGCGCCAGGGGACGTGCCAGGGGACGTGCCAAGGGCACGCACCGCGGGACGTGCCAAGGGGACGCGCTACGGAACGTGCCAATGGACGTGCCGCGGGACGTGCCAGGGACGCGCCGCGCGACGTGCCAGGTGGACTCGCCACGGAACGCGCCAAGGAACGTGCCAAGGTGCAATGTTGAGTGTATCGATCTTGATGTACCGTGCCGACGGCTGTGCTGTGCTGGGCCGTGCTGAACTGCGACGTGCCATGCCGCGATTGTGCTCTATATAGCGTTGTGGATCGAGTCCTCCCTGGCATCCGAGTCCTCACCGAACTGATCTGGAGCGTAAGCTCGAGCTGCCTGAGCAGATGGTAGCTGCCCCAGAACTAATCGACAGAGGGAACATGCCAAGAGGACGCGCCGTGGAACGTCCCAAGGGACGCGCCAGGCGACGTGCCAGGGGACGTGCTATGGGCACGCACCGCGGGACGTGCCAAGGGGACGCGCTACGGAACGTGCCAATGGACGTGCACCGCGCGACGTGCCAGGGGGACTCGCCACGGGACGCTCCGCGGAACGTGCCAGGCAACATGCCAGGCTGCAATGCTAAGGATATCGATCTTGATGTACCGTGCCGAGGGCTGTGCTGTGCCTTGGCGACCTGGACACGTGAAAACACGCGTTTCGCTCAAGACGTTCTCAGCACATCCTCATGCTAGACATCCGCCTGGGCGACCTGGACACGTGAAAACAAGCCTCTGGTTCGAGACATCCTCAACAAATCCTCATGCTAGACATCTGTCTGGGCCACCTGAGGCGTGAAACCAAGCGTCTCGCTCGAGACATCCTCAAGACCTGGGCACGTGAAAACAAGCAATCCACTTGAGAGATCCTCAGAATTCAGGTCCCCAGGAGAGGACAATCTATAACACAAAACAAGCGTTTCGCTCGAGACATCCTCAACCAATTCTGAAAAACAAGCGTTTCGCTCGAGACATCCTCAAATGTTAATTCGCCGGCCCTACGCGACCTCGTTATCTATCGCAACAGAAATTCGCCGGCCCTACAGCCGTCAAAACCGGGGGGAAACCAACTAAAAGGTAACCCTGGGCCTTTGCCCTTTCCGGGAAAAATGACGACAGTTACAGGAATCCGATGGCCCGCTCGGATTAGTAACATGATCTGCGGGCCCCATAGGGAGGGGGCTCCCGCCTGACGCGTCCTTGCAATTCACTCACAGACGAGGGTCCCGCTTGATACTTCTTCCAAATTCAGACCTGAGGAGCCCAAACGTGACGACAGTTACAGGAATCCGATGACCCGCTCGGATTAGTAACGTGATCTGCGGGCCCCATAGGGAGGGGGCTCCCGCCTGAGACTTCCTCACAATTCACTCACAGACGAGGCTCCCGCCTGATACTTCCTCCAAATTCAGACCTGAGGAGCCCAAAAGTGACGACAGTTACAAGAATCCGATGACCCGCTCGGATTAATAACGTGATCTGCGGGCCCCATAGGGAGGGGGGGCTCCCGCCTGAGACTTCCTCGCAATTCACTCACAAACGAGACTCCCGCTTGATACTTCCTCCAAATTCAAACCCGAGGAGCCCAAAACCGACGACAGTTAGAAGAATCCGATGACCCGCTCGGATTAGTAACATGAGTCGAAAGTGAGCCTGGTAACTCAAATAGGGCATATAGCCTGGCAAATAGCATCCATCGCTCTGCTGTGAGGGTACAGTATGAGGGGTGGATGGGTAAGATAGGATAAGATCGATGTAATGATCTTTCCAGCACATAGCGAACACAAGCAGTGTCCGGGCAAATAGGGCGCGCGTGCCTTGAGCCAAAGGCAGCGGCGCGCGAGCTATGCTCCCGATACTATAACATCTCCCAAAGAGCTACCCTCAAAGTCGGGAGGGGAGGAGACGGAGAGCATAGTCGCACGCAAAATTCGCGCGCACGACTGTTTGCAAAGAAATGAAAACAGTGCGTACAGTCTGGCCAAACGCCAGACTGTAAGGCGAGTTTCCTCGCGAAGTATTTCACGCAAATACAGAACAGCCCCTTCAAATAATGAAGGGCTATCGGCCTAGTTAGAGGTAGGCCAAAATTAGGCCATACCTCACCAAGCAAATGTGTATTAAGGCAAAGAGCCTGAGTTGTATGAAGCCGGCTCGTTGCCAGGCGTGAAATATGAGGCTCGTTTCCGAGCAACTAGAGGGGCGCCTTTATAGTAGGCGCCCGTGCTGGCAAACTGGACCACGAGGGCAACAAGGACAGACTAAAATTGATTAGACTTAGGTTTGTCTCTGTCCTCGGGACCCCGAAAGGGAACAAATTGCTTCACGTCATACTTAAATGACTGAGTGCCTGACATCACTTCCAGAAGCAGTTCCCGATCGATGCTTCCCTTTGTATGCCCATCTGCGGTCATATCCCTAGTATCACACCATTGCACGTTATGTACTATACCTATATCCATAAGCTCACGTATCCAACTGATATGTCCAAGCAGAGTCCGTTCTGTGGGTATTTTGAGATCCCTGCTTGATAAAGATTTGTAGACGGACTCAGCGTCTATGGTCAGAGAGACTTTGATAGCAAGGCCTCCGACTTCACGCATATCTCGTAGTTGTCGTGGAGTCAAGGCCCCTGCCTTAAGCTCATGGAGAGTAATGAGCGTAGGGTAACACTCATCAAGGTTATGTGCGGCTGCAAGTGCCTCCGCAGCATAACTGGACCTCACCTGTAATCGGTGTGATTTGCATAGTCCGTCACAGAGGTGAACGACGGACTTGCCTTGAGGCGAGTTTCCTCGCCGTAGTACGTTGGCCCCGCGTATGCCGTAGCCCTTGGTCTCGTCATCCTCCTCCCCGGTAAGCTTCCGATATCCCGAATCGCTATGGATGTCGACTTCATTCGTCGGCTTCATCCGAGGGAAGGTGATGCGTTTCGGACTGCTGATCAGCTTTCGCGTCACAGCATTCAAACGTCTGACTTGTAAATTGGTGGGCTCTTGAATTTTCTGAAGAGAGACCACATATACCATAAGCCAGATTTGAGTAAGAAGGGCATAGGCGAGGGCTCCTCGCAGGCTGACGAACATGTCGGCAATAAGTTTCGTGGCTTTGGCGTCGGCCGCCGCTCCTGTAAGTTCTGGATGTGTGATAGGACGTAGTTGTTTGATATACTCGTCCTGGTCCATGATCACATCTCCCTGATCATTCTTAGCGTAGCGGACGGCGCAGTTCGTATATGTGTGCTTGTTGAGCTTGCATTTGCCAAAAACCTTTTCGACGCGTTGTACATAGTCGTCGATATTTTTCTCTCGACCTGTCATATTAATGTCATCGACATGTTTTGCAGTCAGAAGATCTTGGCTGAATTCAAATTCAGGATCGTAACTAGTCGGTGTAAGTCCTATAGCTCGTGTGGTCGTACGAAGTTTGAGAGAGAACGCTCTTGGGGCGTCCTTAGTACCCGTTCCTGGTTTGAGGCACCTAAGACAGTGTCGACTTTCGTCGTAGGATGAGAAGCCGGGTAGGGTACGAAGTACCTGAGCGCTTCCTGGTGGAAGAGTAAAGCAGACCATGCGAGTTTCCTCGCCAGTGGCATGGGCAAGTTCCTCGTAGGTCAAACCTTTAAGGAACGCCTTATCGATATCCATGGATGCTAAGATCCACTCTGGATGACATGCCGCTTCACTTGCCAAGAGTCGTTGAGACTGCCTTCGGGCGGTTCCCGAGAATGTTTCCACATCAAAAGCCTCAGTATCCATAAATCCACGAAGGACCAGTCTGAGACGAATGGTTTTAACGTTCTCGGTACCCATCTTTACGAACTTCCACTTGTATACGTATCTGGATGTCATGATGTTGGCAGCTTTGGATAAATCGTACATCTCAAAGCATCGGTTATCAATCCAGATTTTGAGCTCAGTATATAAGGCTTCACTAACCTCCTTTGGATGTGCTGCTATGTCGGCTTTGGTCAGTAGGTCGTCTTCTTTGACAACCACAGCACGTTTAGCGGCACTGGATACATATACTCTCATCGTTGCGACCATATCGGTATCGAGCTGTGCAAGTTGGGTCTGATCCAACACTATGTTTGACATTTCTGATGTAAAGCATAGTTCAACGTAAGGACCATATTCATCACTGTCTAGGGAATAGCTCTCGTCGTTTGTGTTCGAACAAAGAGATACTAGACAAGACTCACATGAGTTAGGCTCGTCTCCGAGCATATCTGATGATGTAAAATCATCTTCGTCCGCAAATGCTGAAACCAAAACGCATTGGTTAGGCAGCATAGTTGTTGGGACGCAATAGAGATAATCATCTGTAATCGTCGTAGGATGAAGGTCCATACGTAATTCGTCGTACCACTCTTCCAGCATCATGGCTTCGATATTGTGTTCCTCATTTTCCTCATAGATTGTCGACAGACGGCCTTCGCTAGGCGATGAAGCATATGGTGTGTCTGGAGAAGGCCTGTTTCCAGGCGACTCGTGTTCTCCAGACGTGTTGCTTGGATGCTGATATTTAGCCAGGTCATCGTGAAATCCTAAGGAAGGGACACGTGAAGTCAAGCATTGAATAAGTCTGGAGTGAGTGCTACCAGTAATCTGAGAGATGTTTAGGCCAGTGCCCACACATTCGTAGTAGTGGAACGCCGGGCTAATGTCATTGTCATAGTGGATCAGCGTAGACCCGGTGGCGTACTTTACTGCAGGTAGGCTTGACACACTCTTAGCCAATCGAACTGCTACTACATGTTCCACTCTGAAGTAATTTCGTACGAGATACTGTAGTGCTAAGTGTACGCGCGGGTGAAACTTGCTATCGTCTGACAGGTTAAGGTTTCCCTTGTAGTCGGGAATATATCCGAAAACTTTGGCAGGTTTCCCTGCACTGAGATGTGCCACATAGGCAAGGACGGTTTGCATGGCCATGTTATCCATGCCAAGTTCCCGTGTGAGGAGACATTCGATGTATAGTGTGTGACGAGCATCAGGATGCATCACAATTACCTCACGAGATCCTGCCTTGACAACGATATGTCCTCTTTCAGGCACATTTCGGATCACCGGGAATGGGCCATTCCAGCCTCCATGGTCGTCCTTGGTGGCAGTAGGTCGGTGATAGTCGACCAAATCACCTGATGAATAAAGGCGAGCACCATCAGGAGTCGTCTTGGCCCTAAGAGCCCGATTTGTCTTGGCTACAGCAGTAGCCTGAGTTATTGTTTCTAGGCTGACTTCCCTTACACGACGTTCTCGTTCGTGTCCTGAAGTCTCGGGTCCCTTGGGAAAGTCAAGGGTATCGAGATCAGGAAGGAAAGAGGGCTGACGTCCTGTGCGTGCCTGATATGGCGATACTCCGTTATAAAACGTGAACGCATTAGTAACGAAGATGCCTTCCGCCAAGACTCTAGTGAATACAACAGGGATGTTGTGTCTGTTCAGTTCTTCCTCAATCATATGGAGGACACCTCTGAGGATGCCGTTTCGTGACTCAATTGAAGTCGCGTGTTGGCCCGGTGCTCGGATACGAAGTTCCGTGCCCTTATTGGCCATCATGCTTTTAGCGGCCTCATTATTCAGGGCGCCTTCTCCATCTGAGTATAAAACTTTGAAGGGTCCGTGATGGGCAATCCAGCAGTAGTGGTAGGCATCGATGATTGCGTCGCGTTCTCTGTCGGAAATTTCAAGGCCTGCTGCCAGGCGAATACAACGATCCATAATATGAAATATGGTCCGTTTCTTGTAAAACATGAGGTCCATTTCCCCTTCATCGAGCCAGTTACCAGGAAGGCTCACCGATGGTAGTGTTGAGTTTCCTGGACGTTCCCATGCTCTGCATTCCCGACAGGTATCGCAGACTTCCTTGATCATATTTAGTCGAACGTTATCAAGCCCTACCTTTTCGAGGATTAGCCTCATTTTTGGCTCCTTCGCATGATACCATCGCAGATGCAGTTTCCGGAGTTCCTTTTTCACAACATGGGGTTCGTGACTACGGAGACTCTGTAGACTGTGTTGGATGTCAAATCTCGTCCAGTCGGGTAGTCGTGGAGCCCCAGAGCCGGTGGAGGCAAGAGGGTTCCTTGTAGCTCTACGTAGTTGATCCCCTGTGTTGACTGCGTCTGGAGGTGGTGGTATGCCTTGTAGACGTCCGCGGCGGGCCGCTACCTGTGGCGTATCGCTAGAAGACGCAGAAGGCGTGTTTCCACGCTCGGGGGCGTCTCGTAGCAGGTCGTAGCTGCTGGTACCAGATGTCGGATCGACGTTACCGAAGGAACGTGGTCGTGGTGGCCTGGCGTGTGCGCCTTGGCGGCCACCTGAAGCTGAAGCTTGGCCCTCACCAGGTTTAGGTAGGGGTTTCCACCAAGCTGGCACGGTTTTGCCTTCGGGGTCGCGGTCGTCTGGTTGTTTAAATGGTTCAGCAAAACGACATTTACCAGGTTCGGTATCAAGGTGATTCTTAACACCCTTGCTTCTCGTAAGATCCCTCTGACATGCTGGACATGGCCAGTATACAGAGAAAGAGTCATGATATTTGCACTGCGTAGGGTCTCTGTTATGGCTAGGACTGTCCTTTCGGACGTTGTCGATGCATGCCGGGCACGTAGCCACCTTTGGGATGATACGATCACCGATGCGTCTCATACCTTCACCTGGTTCAGCTTGCTCAGGAAGGTCGTCAGGATAAGCATGTGCAGTATTTATAGGCGCGTTTCCGCGCGTGGTGTCAATGGCTTTCGCCAAGTAGACGGCTTCCACGAAGGCAGACTGCAGTCGTCGAGTGTATTTTTGTGCCAGTGAAAGCTCGGTGTTGCACGGTTGTGCGTGCACATGCTGACCGTTGCACTTGAGTCGCTCAAAGGGTTTAAGAATTGTCTTGTCGTTGCTGGTGATATTTGTCGGCTTCTTTATATAGTCGCCAGTCGTATCTTTAAGTCCAGTAGCGCATTGATCAATGCGTACGGTCGTGATGTGTGGTCGGTTGGCAAGCTTCGTCCATGGAGAGATATCGTCCACCCATGTTCCTGTCGGTTGTTCGCGTATAAACCACCTCTGAGCGTCATCTTGGGTAACAGCAATTTTACCACAATAGATTATGTGTGGTAAGTCTTCTCTGTGGTGCTGTTCCCAAGTGTTATAGTTGACTTTGTAGTTATAGTTAGATGGTGGTCCTGTGGTGCGGCAGCTGGGTTGCAGTATGGCAACTCGTACGTAGCATATCTTAAAGTAATGATCTATAACCTGCTGCACCGAGGGGTCTCCCAGGTCGACATATGTAGTCTTGTCCAAGTTGCCGCCTGAGGAAAGTCCCCTTGAGAAGGCAAGCTCTGCGATGCCACCCTCACCACCACAAAGCTCCAACATATCCACGCAATTGTTATGGCCGTAGCATAGTGTAGCAACTATGCTGTATATGTTAGCGTGTGTATCGGGCATAGATGTGGGAAGGGTAAGGAACAGGTCATCGTCCTCGTCGGAGCTTATCAGCTCAACAGGGGCGTCAGTACTCCAGGTTGCCATAAGATCCTGTCCGAGTCCTGACAAGTCATCGCCGCAATCGTCATTTCCGTCTTCGACGTGCTTTTTAATGCGGCGAGGCTTGATGCCTGCTTCCTTTTCGGCTTTGAGCCTTTCCTTCTGCTTTATACGCGATTCAGTAGGTAAAGCTTGCTCGTTTTGTTCGTCGGTTTGTGTACTCATTGTCGTGGTGGAATGGGTACATGCGTCAATCGCCAGAGTCGGGAGGGGGAGAGAACAGTCATCTATGATGACGCGTCTATGTTTCTGTGGTGATTGAGTAGGCTCGTTTCCGAGCAAGACCGGTTCCTCGGGTTGCCAATACAACCGAGTACTGATGTTTGCAACCCCTGCAGGTAATGGTGCATGCCAATCATACCCTGTTGGTTGATCGGTAACTGAGATATCTTGAATAACCGCGTTGGTATCCAGGTTGATTGTTACACGTCGGATAACTTCAGACCATTTTGGTCCTCCCTTATGAGTCGTCACGTAATGACGAGTATTATGGTCTGTACGTGTATAAGTATTTAAGTATACGGGCACGTTTCCGTGCGTGGTGGTACTCCCCAGGATTTTGTCGTTTAGGTAACGGATGAGTGTAGTACGTGTCTGAGCCCGCCATTCAGCATGTCGTACCGTATGGCCGTACCAGTCCAACACATGTTGTGGTATGGCCTGCTTACAAGTACATGTCCACAGCTTCGAGCTAATCGGTATCGATGATGCTACCTGCATATATGTACCACTTGGTGTATTGTCTTGCATATTGAACCGAATACCGAAATGACACAAACGCATCCGTATTACTGACAACTTTAGATCTTCCAGAGTATCACGCACTGGAGATAACTTCCAAACATATCCTGGGGGACCGAATATGATGATTTTCATGCGGAGTTTCTTGGCTTTTATCAACAGGTTCTGGATACGTGACCAGTGTGGGGCCACTCTCTTTCCTGGAGTTCGTATATACCAGTCACCCGGAGTACTGATCCATATGAGAGTGTAATCTCCACTGATCACCGCACCTAGAGAGTTTGTGCCCACGCTTGTCATAAGTTCGTTGTGGGAAATACGGTCACAAATATAACCTCGTGTGCGGAGGTCGGCACATGCCTCCCTCGTATCTTCAATGACAAAAGCCCTCTTTCTAAGGCAGGTTGCCCCGCTGTCCTTGTTACCCCCCGGCTTTTCAGCCATCAGGCAAGACGACGAGGGGGCGACGTCGCCCTGCCATCTTCAAGATGAAGAAGATGTGCCTACAATATCTGCCAACATCTGGGCTTCCCTCAGATGCTGGAGCTCAGCACTGCAGCGCGCCGTGGCCTCAGAGGCGGATTGCTCCGCAAATGTTGTCAGCATCGATGGATTATCCATCAGCTGTTTCAGCACGCCTTTGGACCTAGCGTCGCTGACCGTATGCAATTCACGATTAGTGTATCCCATCACTATTTTACGGCGGGACTGTACAGCGTCCATGGGTACACTACCACCATGCAGGGCCAGTGCCCTGGCAACAAAACAATCGAACGTCTCGAGATCGTCGATGTTGTCGCCTCGCATGGTGGCCTTGGCGAGCGTCTCCATCAACCCCTGGGGCAGGTTTCCCTGCAATTGATTGCGCTCCTGTGCTGGGGTCGGCTCGCCTGTCAGCACTGTCTGGAAGGACGTGCTGCTTGAGCTCGAGGCGGGTTGCCCCGCGGCTCCTAAACAATCACACCTGATCGACAGATGCCCTGACGGCAACTTTGTCGTCGGCATGATTTTGGAGCCTTCTGGGAGCTCCATTTTGACCTGCCCCTTACCAGGGAATATCAGCTTTTCCTGGCCTCGTTCAAGCACGATGATCGTGCGTTTGTCCTGCATACTGTCGAGACCTAGGATGGCTGGCAGATCCTTTCCACAGCCTGACACAATGTTCGTCTTGTATGAATCGTGTTGGGCTGACCCCTGGTACTCGCAGGCAATGCTAAGTGTGCCTACGGTATCCGCTGGGGCCGAACCCTCTCCCACTCCGTTGATATGCAAACGAGGGCGGGGCTCGAACGTACAAGCGCGACCATGTGACTCAGCAGCCTGGACGAACTTACGGCTCGTGTTCTCGCCCATGATGTTGATCTTCGAACCGACGTCGATAAGTATGGAATTGCCACCGTCATCCAAGAACGTCTTACTCGGCTGCTTGATGT
Source organism: Prorocentrum cordatum (assembly GCA_963575745.1). Lineage (NCBI taxonomy): Eukaryota > Dinophyceae > Prorocentrales > Prorocentraceae > Prorocentrum > Prorocentrum cordatum. The sequence goes on from CAUYUJ010017413.1 coordinate 223,057, forward strand.
GCACAGTTTCTGAAGTGTCGGCTGTGTCGGTAGGCGGGTTTCCCCGCGGCACATTCGTACTCCCTGGCGGGTTACCCCGCACGACACTGGCATGCGACTCGCTCTCGGCCATGCGTGCCAGGTCAATGTACTGGAAGTGCGACACGTGCTGGGCGTGATCACCACGCTCCTCCCGCCAGTTGGCATACTCATCACGTATGCTCATATACTGCTCGCGGGTAGTGCGCCTTATCAGCGTTAGGTACGAGTGAAGGGCGATGTCTTGCAGCCCTTCGTTCATGACGTGATCCCGGTGCCGCAGCCACTCCTCGAACTCCTCATTCGTCGCTGAGATGTTGACGGCCCTGGCTGCTGCTGCTGACGCCGCTGAGGATTCTGATAGGTCTAACGACGGACTATCAGTTTCAGGATTATTGGCATCTAGCATAAACGTTGTGTGTGTATTATCCATCTGATTCTGGAAATGTCGTACACGCAACTCGCGCAGCTGATCAGGGTCCAGTGACATCTCAGCCTCGCCTCCACTCTGGGGAGACATCTGAGGAGTATCATGCAGGTTTCCCTGCTGAGGCGCCGTCATCGGGATAAGCTGATCGAAATATCCCGTTGCCATAGGCGGCCTTACCTCTTCAGGCAGGTGTCCCTGCTGGTGTGACGAAACTGTCTGCATAGCTAGCATCCTGGTCGTCATCTCCTCCACCATGCTCCTCAGCTCCCGCAGCTCCCTCGCTGACTGCTCGGGAGTCTGACTAAGGGAGCCAGTCCATGGGAAGGACGATGTTATAATGCCAGGTGCACGACAGATCGCACATGGTGGCTGCTGGGGATCTCCCTCACGCTGGTTTGTCACGTGGCCCACCGCGTTAGAATTCCAGCATCCCTCGTGGAATAGGTGATTGCACCTCAGGCGGTACACAATATCCCTGGGCTGAAATTCTTCGAGGCATACAGCACAGGTATCCTCCATCCCAGTAAAGACTTCTACGTCTGCTACCCTGGGGTATACCCGCCGCTGCCTCTCCAATACCGTCTCGGAGGGCATGAGGGCTGATGGGGTGTCCCCGCTGGGTTCAGCACTTCCTGCACTTCGACATTTGGCATGGAAGTGGTAGGAGTCACGGCAGGCGAGTTTCCTCGCAAAGGTGAGCCCCTATTCCGCACCACGTCGAGTGCAGCTGCACGTGACTGGTCCCGTACACTTTGCACCGCCTGCCTCCTCCTGAAGCATGCCTGCTGAGTGTGGTGCGTCTGCCTAATGTAGTCAGGCACGCCCCTACTGCCAGACGATATTGAATGGGCAGTGGGTTGTACAACCACCTCTGGTGATGTTGGAGGAGGCATGAAGGCCATGCGCGGGTACATGGAGTGGTCACTGCAGCGCACATAGGTGAGGTTATGCATCTGATCCGCCAATTCCCGAACAAATGTGTTCGGGACCCTTGTACCGTCAGGGTATAATGGCGGATTCATCTGCGTGGGTGGTGGCCTCTGGCCCTGAGACATGCTCGGATGGGCGTTGAACGCCGGGATAAAGGCTCGTTGCCGAGCGGGGTCCCGTGGGTTGGGACCCTCCGGTTCCCAGGACCAGGCTGGCCTCCACCTCTGCCCACTTGGGTGAGGCAGATCATGGTTCTGCACCTGCTGTACCGCGGCCGCCACTCTTGAGCGATAGTCGTCGGGTATACCCGCCCTGTGGTGGCTTGGTGTACCAGGCAAAAAAATACCAAAATACAACAAAACCAAAGAACAAAACAAAACAAAAAAAAAACAAGAACCAACAAACACAGAACTAATAAAAAACCTCAAAAACAACCACCAACAAACGAAAACCAAACACCAAAAAACAAAAAAAAAACCAAAACAAAAAGCCAAAAACCAAAAAACACAACAACACAATAAACCACCAAAAACCAAACCAAAAAAAAACAACCACAAAATTTTGCTCGGTTTCCCTGCTGACTACCTTTGGCCCGAGCCGGGCGGCTCATGTTGAGGAGGGCCTTGTGCTGTGATCAGCCCTAGGCCGCAAAAAAAAAAAAACACAAAAAAAAGAAAATAAATAACAAAGAAAAAAAAAAAAAAAAAAACAATAAAAAATAAATAAAGAAAAAAAAAAAAAAAAAAAAAAAAGCAGCCCTAGCCGCATCTAACCTCTCCATGAGTGCGCCGTTTACGGCAGGGCGGACAGGTGTCCCAAATGGGGACTGTGCTGGCGGAGTGCCCGATGGAGTCATGCCCCTTGGAGTGTGCATGCTCTGTGTGGGGCTTGCGTGCATTGGCTCGAACCGAGCAGGTCCGCTTGTAGGCAGGATTCCCTGCATGGCTTGACGATTTCTCGTGGCCATAGCGGACATAGCTCCCTGGCCTGCGGCCCAGGGATCCTGCTGGTACAGCCTGTCCGCCAGCTGTTCTACCTGGTCAGGGTTCAGCGCAGCTGCAATCTGATCCAGGTGCGAAGTACTCATGGCCTGCCAAGACACGGCGCTCGGCCCTTGGCTTGGGGCACGGCTTGGAGCCGCGCTCCCGGCCTCACTCTCGGTGATCATAAAGATCCGAAAGATCTCAGGCTGGTTTCCCAGCTGGGTGGGGCTGTAGTGGTCCCCAACGTCCCAGTGGAGGTAGACCATGGCTGGATCAACGCCCTCTTGGTCTCGGGACCACTGGTACTTAATGCTGGAATCACCAACATCAGCCCACCTATCTGAGGCAGTCATCGTACTGACAGAGACTCGCGCACGGCGGCTCCCCAAACATTCTGGGTTGCGCCATTGCCTTCCAGTGGTCAGGTCCTCTACATGAGAAATGTAATACGGTTCAATGATACCGTTATCTCCCTCGGACAAGAGGACTCCGTTATCGGACCAACAGAACTTCATACCATCTTGTATGGCCTTGCGCCAATCTACAAAGATGATGAGGTCTGAATCTGGGTCCCACCCACTGTTCACGGCACGGCGGCGCACTGTCGGCACGAAATGGATGTGTGAACGGCCTGTCCCCCTTTTCTTCGTGTAATGCTCAGGTCTACAGGACAGGCCGTGCCACATAATGCCTTCGAAAGCGTGCCATCGAGTGCCATGCATGGCGACTTCAGGGTATGGGGCCGGTCTCCCGGCGGGTTCGTCGCACAGTACAATGTAACTGTACAGCGACCATGGAGCTTTCAATGTCCATGAATGCCCCTGAGAGGCGCGGATGAAGATAGCGGGCTCGCCGGAGTCCCGCACTAGCACCTTGAATTGAAGGCGCTGTTTTTCTTCTCCGTCTGGTTCACGAACATGAACAACTTCCATCATGATGGCTGCGAGTTGGTCAACCGAGCGACCATACAGCTGCTCGCTAATGACTTTGGCCTCGTCGTATTTTGGGTTATGTCCAGCGTGCCTCGAGTGACCTGTGTTCCACGGAAAGTCAGCCACGAGTTCCACGAGATTAATCCAACCATCATGATCATCAAAGGATCTCAGGCGCCACACAGGATTATGTGGCTTATCTGGCGCATGTCTACATATCCTGCTGAGAGCTTTGCTTAACCTTTTGAGAGTATCATTGGATGTGGGAAGAATCCCGGCCTTCCTGCATTCCTTCATGAATGACTCATCCACCGAACGTATCGGTGGGAGCTTCCGAAGTGCCAGTCTATCCCTAATCAGATCTGGAGTCCCACTAGTAAAGGATGTGTCTCCTGGGTGGTGCAGCTGGACTACTGGCGGGTTTCCCCGCATCGGAGCCTCTGTTGCCGAAGAGGCTGCGGCTCCAGAAGAGGAGGAAGCTGCGGCAGCAGCGCCTGGCGGGTTTCCCCGCGGAGATGCGCGACTGGCGCTGCCCCTGATCTTCGGCACCCAGTTACCCCTCGACATAGCACCTTCATCGGACCGCCTGGAACGAGCCGCCACAGGCGAAGCTGGCGCAGGTGCATACCCACTGCGCTCGAAAGCTGCCGCCCTTTTCGCAATGGACTTGCTGCGACTAAGCGGGCGTCTTCGTTCCTCCATAGGGTCCTGAGGTTGCTGCTTGGGCACAGACGCTTGTGGAGGAGTTGCGCCAATCGGCGGCCTCGGCGTCGCAGATCGAGGCACCTCCATATGCGCGTCTGGCCCAGGGCTCTGAGAGATCGCCTTCGGTTTCGGCTCCGAAGACGGCTTAGGTGTCGGGGGTTCACTCTTAGCCTTCGAAGTTAGTGGGAGTGGGGGCTTCCTAGCCCCCTTCATGTAGATCGTGCTGGAATCCTCCAACATCTTGCGAGTTGCCTCGCGTGTGCGTTCTTCTACTGTCCGAATGCGCTCCTCATCCTCCGCCACACGTTGAGCCTGTGTCTCGTCCTTGATGGTCGGCTCTGGTTGTTGGGACTGGCTAGAGACGCCAGGCGAGTTTCCTCGCATACCAGGAAGACTAAAGAGCGCGTCTTTCTCTTCCTGGGTCATGGCTACCATTCCCCTTGGAGCCGGAGTAGGTTTCTCTTCTTCTTTCGGATCCAAGTGGCCCAGGATCCCGAGACGATGATTCACTACTGCGATCTCTTCCGGTGTCATCGGGTTAAGTGGCGGATGGCCCTCTTTAGGAGGGGTTTTGCCCCTGTTGGGGCTCAGGCCTTCGTTGTTTCCAACGGGGCATCCTGGCCTGTGATTCTGGAACGGCTGGGAACAAGGACCACATGCAGCGTGAGGCCTATACTGCTTGCGAGCCGCGATAATATCTCGCAGCTGGGTCCGCGCTTCTTGAATTTCAGGGCGGCGGATGTTTGTTGCAAGCTGATAGCCTCCACGGATGGGCCTGCCATCGCCGTCCCTATAGGCAGGATCGCCCTGGCCGAAGGCCGAGTGTTCCCCTTTTCGGCGTCGTGGGTCGTTGTACGGAAGTAGCTGGCCACCTCTTCTGAGAGCGTGTTCCTTCGGGCCAGCCTGTCTCCACTCACGAGGAAGTCGAGCCTGGGGATGTGGCTCTTCTCTGACGCGCGTATGGGAACGAGATCTTCTGGTGTTCTCATCAGAAGAAGCTGCCGATGCAGCAGGAGCGGCACCCGTTGGAGGTGCTTGAGGAGGCTCCTCTGCGATCCCAGATGGATCGCTCGATGGAGGCAGGTCTCCCTGCTGGGTGGAGCTCGGCTCAAGTGGCGCTTGTGCCGATGGTGATGATGATTCAGACTCATCAGGGTCGAAATCGACCTCTTCCTCACCAGTGACGTCCATCATGAGGATGGTGACATCATCCTCATCTAACCCACAACCATCGCCTTCTACTTCTTCTGATGTCGAACTACCAATTATGATGGCCATTGGCGCATTTGGTAAAGGCAGGTTTCCCTGCATGGCCGGCGTCTGGGCGTCGCTCGGCTGTCCTGGAGTAGGAGGCACAGTCGTCGGCTCAGGGTCATCGACGAGCATAGGCTGCCTAGCAATGTTACGCATGGCCGTGTGGTTTGGCCTCATCCCCAGCTCCTGGAGATTCCATCCTGGCGGGGGAAGATCATGACCACGCATAGCCATTGCCATTTCCAGGGCACGACGCCATCTACCATGGGAGTATATCAAGTGTCTCTGCACTTCCTGAGGATTTATACTGTCAATGAGAGTCAAAGCTGCCAAGAGTAGCTCTGAGCTACCGCGAGCATCATTATCCTGTTCTGTCATGATGCCAGCTTCGATGTGTTCTTGACTCTCAGGATAACCAATTGTGAGTATCTCATGCATCCTCATGAGGGTCTGCAAAAGGGTACGTGGTCCATATTCGCCTGGAGCAATCGAACCAGGAGGTATGAACGGAATATCTGGTTCGCCTGCAATGAAGGCCTGAACAAATGCCTGAGACTCCATTTCAATTAAGTCTTCAGTGGTCTGGGGATATTCTCCCATCAGAGACGGCCTGTTTCCAGGCGGGATTTCGGGCGGAGGTTCGAGGTTCCGTTGAACCTCGGAAGGCGAAGCCCCTATAGTGGTGTCCTCGTCGTCGCTCTCGTAGGCCATGATGTTGCCTGGGTTCCCGAACATCCAGTCGAAGAAGGAAAGAGGCTCGTTTCCGAGCGTACCGTGTTCCACGGGAGTGAGTTCATTACTGCCCGTGACGAACCGGCGGACGTACTCGAGGTAATACGCGTATAATCCATGACCATACCCCTCGAGCTCGTCAATGTTGTCCATGCCAACGACCCATGTGACAAATATCTGTTCCATAGCCTCAAAGTCCTGGAGGCTCAGATACTCAATGGATGGTGTGCTTGAGCCGAAATGGACTTCGGACGACATGCCCTTTCCATTTCCCTTCGCTGGACAATCTCGCACAAGATGATCGGTACTACCACAGTCATGGCATTTGAGAACCTGGCCGTCTCTACCTCGCGGGTTTCCCCGCCTACCTTCACCTTTACCTGAGGTCTCTCTACGGCCTTTACCACGGCTTTTTCCCCCAAAGAATATCTCATCATGTTGTTCATCGGAGAGCCTCTGGAGAAATGCCGCGATACCTCGCCCGTTCAACCTCCGACGACCACGCTTGCCTTTGCCCTTTCCTTTAAAACTTCTACGTATCCTCCTTCTGACACGACGCACTGGTTTTCGTGTGAACCTCCTCCACCTTCGTTTAGCCTGTTGTAACAGCCAGAATAAATGCTCAGCACGCTGATTGTCATTATCCATATTCATGATATCAGACCAATCTAGAGCTTCAACACCATCCGATGATATAGTGTCTGTATCAGTGCCGGAGTCGAAGTATTCGTCTCCTAAATAGGTGGATACACCGTCGGTCAGGGGATTTGATTCCCCCCATAACGAGCGGTGTGGCTGTGGTTCTCTAGAGGGAGGGCTGGTTGCCCAGCTTGGTTGTGATCGATCCCCTGCAAGTAAAGCAGTGGCTTCTCCTGAATCGTCGGCCCATATGTTTGAGGGCCCGTTTCCAGGCTGGGCTTCAGTGGTCAAGGTAGTGTAGAAATTTCCACTACCAGATCCCCTTCCTCTTCCAAACACGGATCCTATGTTACCAGGAGATCGTTCGGATAGGTGGCCTACCGAACGCATCCTCTCCAGCAACTCATCATACTGTTGTTGTGTTCGAGGCATTTGGTGATTGAGTGGCTGTAAGAGTTGCATGGCCTTCTGGTTGCCGACGCCTAGGGCGCGGAATAGGATAGTAGTTAACAGTTGGAAGTTGGGAAGGTCGAGTCCCACCGACTGTGCCTCAAGTCGGGCCATTTCGAATCGGGTAAGGGTGACATCGATTCGTTCCCCGTGAGGCACGTGGAAGTCGATGAGTTGTGTGCCGGAAGTGAGCTGTCGCTCATCTTCCAGGCGTTCGAATTTCATGCTGAGGAGAAACATGATATAAGTTACTGGGTCTGTGTGGACCCCGTCGATATCAGCACCAAAGTTTATGATGTCAGGCGGTACCCTCATGGCGAGTGTCCTCGCTAGGCCTCCCAGGCCGCGTTGTATTGCGGCCGCTTGGGCCTGTGGCGTCATACGTCCGCTTGCAACGTTGAGCCACGCGTTGACCTCGTAAATGTACTCACGAAAAGGTACATTACCCTGAGGGTCCCAATATGGGCCATGTGTTTGCCCATCGGTGCTGTTATCTCCCCGACGCATGTGTGCGATTGCTGCCCCCAGCGCGAACCATATGATAGCGAAAACGATTAGCCCGATAATGTGTAACGAAGGACGGTTATGATGAGCGGTGTCGCGCTGGGGCAGCGCCTTGTCGAGTCTTCGAGGCGCTCTGTCTGGCGGGTTTCCCCGCCCTTGCTTCAGGTATTGCGTTATTGGCTCGTTGCCGAGCGGTTGATAGTAACGCAATGATGAAGCGTATATGGTACCAATCTGGTCGTCTAGACGTCGTACCTCTCGTGTAGCTTCTTGCTCTTGAATAGATCCTCGTAAATGTACAGGGAGTGGTGGCGCAGGGTAGTAGGTGGTCACTAAGATCGTGCCGAAGAATATGAGGCTGAGAAGAGCAAAAAGAGGGAGCTGAAATGATAGACATATCAGATTGCGGCCATTTCCGCTACCAATCGAAATAGGCCTGTAACCTCAAATAGGGCATATATCCTGGCAAATAGCATCCAACGCTCTCTGTGAGGGTACAGTTAAATGAGGGGTGGATGGGTAAGATAGTGATACGAATCGATGTAATGATCTTTCCAGCACATAGCGAACACAAGCAGTGTCCGGGCAAATAGGGCGCGCGTGCCTTGAGCCCAAGGCAGCGGCGCGCGAGCTATGCTCCCGATACTATAACATCTCCCAAAGAGCTACCCTCAAAGTACATGATCAGCGGGCCCCATAGGGAGGGGGCTCCCGCCTGAGATTTCCTCACAATTCACTCACAGACGAGGCTCCCTCTTGGTGGATGATGGTGATGGGATGATGACGACGGTGTTTGATGATGATATATGATTGATGATGATGATGATGATGATGATGATGATGATGATGATGATGATGATGATGATGATGATGGTGGTGGTGATGATGACGACGTGATGATGATGATGGTGGTGATGATGAGTGCTGATGGTGAGTGATCGTGCGATTCTGATGGTAAATGGTGGTGATGATGATGGGGACGAAGTGGTGAGTCAGCGAGTAGTGATGATGATGATAATGATGATCGTTCGATGCCGATGATGGTGAGTGATCGTGCGATGGTGATGGTGATGCTGATGGTAGGGATGATGATGATGATGATGATGATGATGATGAGTGGGGAGTGATGGTGATGGTGATGATGATGCGGAGGAGGAAGCAAAGAGGAGCAGAGGAGAGGGAGGAGGACGAGAGATCCTGCGCGGAGGGTGTGCAGAGAAAACAAGACCCCCACTTAGGATGTGGGGAATTATCCGTATTAAGGTTGCGCCCACATCCTGGGCCAAGAGGAAACTCAACAGCTGGGAGTACACGGAGCCTGCGTCCTTGCACCCCACTACGGCTGTGCCGTGTGAGACAACAACCTTCCGTCCCTCGAGCTCCAATCATGGGCGCCCAAATCTACTCGCAAGGGCTGACTCCCTGAGCGAAGCCTCCATCGACAGTGCCTGCCAAAAAACACGCACAAGGTTTGACGCGCGTCAATGCCCACCGCGCTGTGTGGGACGGAACTACCACTTATGCCGTCACTCAACGGCAGCTCTATGACACTGTGGCGGCGCATCTTCCGCCAAGTGATGGCGGCTCCGCGATCGAGGGATCGATTCGGACGCGGAGGCTGCAACGATCTTTCTTGGTTGACCGGAGACAGCTCTGACTGGGGCACGCCGCAAAACGGCGCACTGAGGAAGCTGGACCACAATACAGCTGAGCAAGCGTCTAACAGTGGCGTTCAGAGAAAAATGGGGTAAGATAACAGGGATTCTGACAAGCTCTCCAACATGTTCCTTGCGTTCTTGTGCTGAATGGTCAGGCGCGCGAGTGCCGCAGCGCCCGGGCCGGGCGCGCCAGCTTGCTGGCTGCGTGTACCGGCGCCCGCCCAAACAGGACTGCTGGCGCACCCTGACAGGCGCCGAAAAGACATCCGCGCACAAGCTCAGCAATGTAAGGATTTCAACCAGCTCGAACGAACACTGCCCTGGGGTCGCCAATCGGAGGCGGAAGCAGCCGTAGGATAAATGATTAGTTCTATTGCAAGTTGCGTTGCAAGAGGCCTGTGGAAAATATGAGCCGGCCTGCTTCAGCTCTGGGGCGCCCCGCGCGAGCGGGGTTGAGCGCGCGTAGGCGCCCGGGCTGGTTGGACCAGCGGTCTGTCTCTCGCCTGCCCGCGACCGGCCTGGCCGACGCAGGCATCGACATCCCTTTTAACGAGAAGAATGAAAAACAGCGCGAGGGGCTTGCCTCGACCATCAAGCCCCTCCCCCGGCACTGGCGGCAGGGCCGCCAGTGCCCAGCCAACGTCAAGGATGGCCTGGGGTACATGCGGCATGCCAACACTCCTCGCCGCGCCGGCACTCGCCCGTGCCCCTGAAAGCGTAGCAGATCTTCTTTCTGCCTTTGCCACGGCCTCTGCCCTTACGGCGGCCCTTACTCGAGCGGCCGCTGTTGGCCGGTTCATCAGCCGCGGCGTCGATCTGATCGCTCGCCGAGTCATCTGAGGCAACCACTTCGTCGTCTGTGTCCTCTTGGACAGAACGTCCGTCTCCTGCCGTCGGCTGACCCGGGGCAGCGTTCCGTCTGCCTCCGCCTCCGCTGGCTGGGCTGGTAGGCGATCCACCCCAATCCCGGCCTCGTTGATTGAGGGTCGACTCGTGCTTGCTGATGTTATAGTCTTCCTTCTCTCGCAACATGCGCATCTCAATCTGAGCTATGGGCCACTCGTATGCACGCATGCCCGTGCCGGGCTTGTCTGAGGACATGTCATGCAACTGGCAAACCATGTTCAACTACTCTGGTTTCCTGCGCTGCTCAAGGAATTGGGCGCGGATCGAATCTCGCATCTCGTCGGAAGGGGGTCGTGCGCCGTAAAGTTGCCGGTGCACATCCGCCCATTCATTATAGAAGTGGTGCAGATCAGCATCTGGGCGATTTGGATCTATAACGACCTTGAAGATATCACGAGAAATGCGATGCTGTCCAAGCTCAGGCCTAACAGAGCACTAATAACATATGGCCTTGATCTTGTCGCGGCCAGTCAATGACCTCTTTTCGTCTTGAGCGGCGTATTCCATACGTCTTATTTGTGCAAGGAAGTGCTGATGATGAACATAAAGGTTGCGAGATCGAGCGAGTTTCGCAAACTCTTCGATCAAGTTAGCGGCAGTCATGAGGTCAAGGCGCGGAAAGCGGCCCGAGTCGCGAAGGGCCTCCTTTGGAACAGTAGGGCCCATTGCCTGCGTGATCCAGATCTGGGCCCGGTGAATTTCAGGGGGAGATCCCGCCGCAGCTCGGATGGTATGCAGCTGCTATTCGCGGACATTCGTAACGTCAGGGATGTCCATCAAATCGACCTCTGTGTTGTTGCCAGCCTGTCGCCACTGGCCCAACGGATTGGACCTGTTAGGGTCTATTGGGCCGTTAGGCCCGCCCGATCCGTCTCCGCCGCCCGGGGGCCCAGGTCGGCCTGGACCTCCTGCGTCGCCCGACGGCCTGGCCGCTGGCGCCCTGCCCCCGCCAACGCCTGACGGCTGGACCGTTGATGTCTTTCTCGCCGGATCTTGGGTGAGATGGTGAAAGTGGGCAAGGTTCAAATCATCGGCCACGCCATAGAGCTCGGCGTTGAAAGGTACATTGTTGCTTGACACACCCGGCTGGTGCGGTTTCTCCAACGCGGGCCCTGTCGCGGCGAAATGAGGATTCAATGGCGGCTTAGAAGTGACTGATTGAGACCGAGAGTGCATGCAAAGGTCCTTTTGCTTGAGGGACTCAGCGATGGCCGCTTTTAGAGCTAGCACCTCTCTGTCAGATGCAGCTCTGTCAGCGGCCATTGCAACCAAGGCCTCCTCCTTTGCAAGAATGTCGGCTGCCGATGTTTCAGAGCATCGACGGAGCTGGTCTTTGGCCTGCTCTACCGATCTTTTCATGGCAGCCTTCTCAGCATGAACATCGTCGAGAAGCTTTTGTTGCTGGGCCAACAGATGAGGATCTCTGCTGTCGCGCTTCCGGCGTTCATCCCACGCTGCCTCAGCCTCTGGCAAAGTCTTCTTTTGAGCGCAAGCAGCACATCGCTTCGTGCCTATGTCGAAATACTCTTTGCAGCTGGGAAAACCGCAAATCACGCAACAATTTGACTTATTACAAATGTAGCAACTCTCCTCACGGGCCCCTCTCGCGGGCTGAGGCTGCCGGGCAGCTTTTACCCGCAGCAGTGGCGGCATCCCGCCCCCCGGGGGCGCCGAGCTAGGCCGGGCCCGCGACGACGTGGCACCAGACGGCTGGGCCGCCGGCGATAATCGTCTGCTCGCCCTCGCCGGCTTGGCCGGCGGGCGCGCTTCGTCGCCTGATTGTATATGTCGAAGTGATGCCCTAGCGTGTTCGTGCATCTTGAGTTCATCTCGATATTGATTGTTCTGATCAACTATCATTGCAATTGCAATCTGTGAATTGGCCACTTCCAGCCTGGCAGTGTTAAGTTGTTGTCGGAGCTCCTGTTTATCATGTTCTGCCCTGGCTGTCGCGGCCCTCTCCCCTTCTATTCTCGCCACCGCCACAGCGGCGCAAGCGGTCTTGGCATCAACAGACTGATTGTTCGCTGCCATGGCAGCCTGTCGTTCAGAAGATATCGTCCCAACAATTCTGATCCTGGCTTCTTCCTCCGCTCGCTGCTGGGCAGCTGCGGTCTGATGGGGCATTTGATCCATCAGATCTTGTTCCCGCTTACTGGCCTCTTGTGCCAGAGCGAGTCTTTCAGCCTCAAATCTCTTCCGAACATCCTCAATAACTGCGTTCATTTCTTCTCGAGTCTTGGCCTCAGCAAATCTGGCCTGGCGCCGCGTGGCTTGGATGAGAAGGCATGAGCAATTATGTTCCTCCATCTGGAAGCAATCCTCACACAACCATTGATTGCCGCAGTTAGGACGCACGTCAGAACAGTTTCCACACACTGGGCGCCTACAGGGTCCTCCCTGTTTGTGGGCTTTACCCGGGCACCTGCTTTCCGCCTGGGGCGGGCAGTCGGGGCCCCGGTTCCAGCGCACCTCACGCATGGATACTGTACTGTTGCTCCTCGAAGTCGAACGGGCACCAGATCGTGGGATAGGGTGAGCCCGAGGCGGTCGACCCCAACCGTCTGGGACGGCGGGGGCCATGCCGCTCGACTCATCCACGATTTGCGACCGGCTGGCTGGGCCAGCGGCCGGCTCGATGGAATGTGCGGCTATCGGGCTGGAATGCACCGTTTCTGGGGACTCAACGATCCAAGATGAAAAAACTCCTCGCCTGGCGTTCACGACCGGGCCGTTCCGCCTCATCGGGCCCGGGGTCTGATCATGTTCTCTGATCGGAGCACGAATGGGAGAACCGTCAGCAGATAAATCTATGACTTCTCCGACAAACCCTTCATGAGGATCCCGAATAAGATTAGAAGAGGAAAGATAGCGGCCCTCTCCGGGGACGCGGTCGGCTGTCTCATCGTAGCTCGTTCCCCTAGCGACTTGGTCACGGGCTTCGGCTGATAACCAGTCGTTCCTCTGATAATCGGGGTAAGATGTCAAGGGACTCAAGGTCTCATGATCAATACGCTCAGTGGTAGAGGACAAGGGATGAGACATCGATGAAACAATATGTCATCCGTTAAGCAAAATGTGAATACGTGTGCACGCGCCGAGCAGGCCGGCCGAAGGGCGAGGGGAGGCGCGCGCGCGGATACCTTTTCTCCATTTGATTCACAAAGGTAGCTGCAGACAGTGACAGTACTGATGACTCAAGCTCAAGGATTCCTCGGAACTCGACTTTGCTCCCGCCGACGGCGTCTGGAGGATTCCTCGGAACTCGACTTTGCTCCCGCCGACGGCGTCTGGTCACCTGTAAAGTATATACTATAAGTATTGTGCGGCGGCAGCAGCGGCAAAAGAGAGGATGCGGAGAGGAGCATATTTACTCCTCCCCCTCCTCCCCCTCCTCCCCCTCCTGCTCCTCCTGCTCCTCCTCCTCCTCCTCCTCCTTCTCCTCCTCCTCCTCCTGATTCTCCAAATTCTCCTTGCATCCTCTCTTCTTCCGCGTCCTCCTCGTCCCATGTTTACTCCTCCTGCCTCCCCCTCCTTTCCCAAGATAACGGCAACGCAATATGTTGTTCCACTTTATGCTCCCCGACTTCCCTGATCAAGGCAACTCGCCAGGGCAAAGTTGCTGGACGGGCTGGTGTGGATGCGCGGGGCTTGAAAAAGGTCGTTGCGGGCTCAGACGGCATGCAAAAATCCGCCGCCGCGCTTGTGCGGCATTGGTTTGTTCAGT
>CAUYUJ010017414.1:0-20000 GCA_963575745.1 Prorocentrum cordatum
TATGATACGGGTCGACTGTATGTTGGTCGACTGTATGTTGCGTCCGTTCCGATGGCCTCGTCCCCTCCAGGAGAGACAGTCGCCCTCGGGGAGGGGTTGCCCACTGAGCGCCGCTCCCTGCTCATCGGGGCCAGTGAGGGCCTGGGCTCGGACGAGAAGCTCCACGCGCCGACGGCGAGGTACTCCGAGGCTCCACGGACGGCCCACGAGGACCCCGATGACGGCCCCAGAGAGAGAGAGAGAGAGAGGAGCCATTCACGTCAATGGTGCACTGGCGGAAAGTGATAGGAAATGGTGAGGCACGCTCCACCGCCAAGGGCGCGGTCGATCAACGAGACGGCACAGGCGAATCTAGGCCCTAGGCCTCCCAGGTGGCGTCGGAGTAGATGGGGTCGGAGGATCGCGCCGCATCGCCGATGCATCGCCGATGCGTCTCCATGCGGGGAGCCCTATCTTTTTCCACGCCGACGTCGCCGTTGCGTCGCCGACGTCGGTCATGCATCACCGATGCATCGCCGGTGCATCGCACATGAACAGGAGGAGGATAGGGAGGATGAGTAGGCGGAGAAGGAGGAGGATGAGGAGGAGGATAGGAGGAATGCATCGCCGATACATCGGCTATGCGGCGCGATCCTCCGACCCCCACCTGGGGGGCCTCTGTCCCAGCAGCGTCTCACCGACCCCTCATCCCCGATCGTGTGCGTTCCCTGGGCCACGCTGGCCGAGGTACCCCCCCCCCAGATATGGACATGGGCCGTTTTCTTCGAGTTTCGAGGGGTGTGCAGTCAACCTCCTCCTCCTCCTCCTCGTACCCCTCCTCCTCCCTCCTCCTCCTCCTCCTCCTCCTCCTTTCTTCCCCTCCAATTACTCAACCTTCCATACCTCCTCCTCCCTCCTTCCTCCTCCATCCTACCTCCTTTACCCCCCCATCCTCCTCCAATCTTCCTCCCTCCATCTCACCTCCTCATCCTCCCTCCTCCTCCCCCTCCTCCATTCCAGCCCTGCTCCTCCTCCTCAGCCTCGCCTCCTTTCTCATCCCTTGCTCCCTGCTCCCCTTAAGCTCCACCTCCTCCTCCTCCTCCTCCTCCTCCTCCTCCTCTTCCTCCTCTTCTTTCTTCCCGATGCCGTGGAGCCCCCCTCTGAGGGCACAACTGTCCAACGCGGGAAGTCCCTCCTCCAAAGGGGCGATCGCGGCTGGGACTTTCCCAGCCACTCCTGGCAGGTAGCCTTGGCTCATCCTTCGGACGGCCCTCTTGCCCCACTCGCCAGGCACGCCACAGGGGGTGAGGAATCCCTTGAGCTGCTTAGCACTGTGAGCACCACAGTGCACGCACGCAACCACAGGGTGGGCCACCGCCTGCAGGGATTCCTCGACCCGAAAAACAACTAAACGATGTGCTTTCAGGCCCTGCTGCTGCAACCGCTCATTGGCATCACGCGCACGCGACGCGATCGACCCAGGGCAGGTCTGCGTCGTGAGGGCCACGGCACGGCAGCACGCACACCAGGGCCTGTCGGCAGGCCCCTTAAAATCATGCACCAACTGAATGGGCACGACCACAAGGGGAGGAGGCATGTACACGCGCATACGGCGCGCAACGTGTGACGTGTTGCGCGCATCCACGTGCACGCCAACCTCCCCGATCCAGTGCCCAACCTGCTCAACAAACTGCTCAGCCTGCTTCAAGCGCCTCCGATCTTCAGCGGGCGCACGTGCGAGCTGGCCTCCAAACTTGGCCCAAACGTCGGCCTGGACATTGCCGAATCTATCTCTACGGGAAATCCGTCCTGCAGCAACATCTGACATTGTGCAGTGACTCTTGACCTTGCGCAACGAAAGTCCGTTGACGCCGAGTCCTCCCTCCTCCTCTCCCCCCTCTCCTCCTCCTCCTCCTCCTCCTCCTCCTCCTCCTCCTCCTCCTCCTCCTCCTCCTCCTCCTCCTCCTCCTCCTCCTCCTCCTCCTCCTCCTCCTCCGCTTCCTCCTCCTCCTCCTCCTCCTCCTCCTCCTCCTCCCGCCTTCCCTCTTCCTCATCCCCCCATAAGGTACAGTCAACCCGCATGGTAAGGATGGACAACCTTCCCAAGGGTGCCCTTGCGTCCTTGCCTCATCGGTCCATCCTTGGCCACTTTCGCTGGCCGCGCTGCGCTCGAAAAGCTTCGAAATGTGCTCCAAGGCCCTTGCATCCTTATCGCGCATCCTTACTATACGGGTGGACTGTATCCCCAGCTGGGGTGGTGAGATGGTGGGGGTCTGGACAGGGATGGGGACTGGGACAGGGTTGGTTGATTGAGAACGACACTGCAGCCCCAGGCGCCGCCAATTCTTGCATCGGCGCTGGACCCCTTCGGTCGTCTTCTGATGTTCTCGTTGGTTCTCGGCGGTTTCACGAGGAGGACGAGGACGAGGACGACGACGAGGGCGAGGACGACGCACGACGACGACGACGACGACGACGACGACGACGACGACGACGACGACGACGACGACGACGACGACGACGACGACGACGACGACGACGAACGACGGACGACGACGACGGACGACGACGACGACGACGACGACGGACGACACTCTCGTGATGCTCTCCAGCAGCTGCGCCTCGCCAGGGGGGGCGTCCTCCGGGGGGGGGGGGGGGCGGATCGTCCCGAGGGGCCGTCCCGGAGGGCGGAGCGCTGCGCCCCAGACAGAAGTTGAGCGGGAGGGTCACGCGCCGACGGCGAGGTACTCCGAGGAGAGCGGCGTAGACGTGTGTGGGCGACGATCAGTTCGATGCCTCCCAGGTTCACCACCCACCACACCACCCCAACCCAACCCGAAGGCTCAGATTTACCCTCGATTTCTAGTGGGGGGGGGTCCGGGAACATCGAAAAAACACATATGGAGCCCATACCCCCCCCAACCCGAAATTCGGGTCTTCGGGTTGGGTTGGGGTGGTCTGGTAGGTAGTCACAGGTGGGGTCGGAGTAGATGGGGTCGCAGGATCGCGCCGCATCGCCGATGCATCGCCGATGCGGCTCGATGTGCAGCCTGATTTGCGTCATGTCGACGTCGCCGATGCATCGCCAACGTTGACGGTGCATCGCCAGTGCATCGCCGATTCATCGCCGATAAATCGCCGTTGTATCGGCGATGCGGCGCGATCCTCCGACCCCATCTACTCCGACCTCATCTAGGAGGCCTCTAGATCAATGGAGAGGCAGCATGTTGCCATTTTTTTTCCCACTGCGCCCGCCCGCCAGCTCCAGCTGCTGGCAGCCTCCCTCTCGCCACCCTTGCCACCGTGGTTCGCCACGGCCACCCACCGCGCTCTGGCCCTGCGCGCCTGGCTGCTGCTGCACCCCCCCCGGCTGGTCATCGTCGAACTCTTCGGCGTCTGAGCGCCCCTTCTTCCTCACGGCCTTCCCCCCCCCTTTTCCTTTTCCCGCCGGCCAATTCGATAGTTAATGCCCTTGTCTAGCTTTTCGCTGGAGCGGAGTTCGCCGCCTCGCCGCTGACGAAAATGCTGCCACATATTTGCCAGATGTCTCAACAAGTTGTACGCGTATCTTAAACAAAACATGATTAAAGCATTTCTAGAACAGATCCCAAATGCTCTAGAACACACTTTTTATTGCAATAACAGGACTGCTAGGGTGTCCATTGCTATGGCATCCAGAAGCATGAATATTCACTTTTGGCGGTCCGCGTCCGCACGGATTTCTTGGATCGGCGTTGGGCCTTAGCGCGCTCCGCGCGCAGGGGAGGAGGGTCGAGCGCAGACTTCAGACGCCCGCGCGGACCGTCGAAAGTGTATGTGTATGTCGCTCTTGTGCTCCTTTTGGGGAATGGGTGCCGATGCCGCCGGCCTTCCCTCGTTGTCGACCTTCGAGCGACGAAGATAGACGGGTCCAATTGCGCTGACGCTGGCGCGTAAGATCCCCGCGTAGGCTCGCGCGTATAAGCGCCCTCGCTTCAAGTGTGGCGTGTCGCGCGGGCGGCTCACGCAAGCCGCGGCGGAAGGTCGCTCTGCCATCTCCCGCAGGAGCCCGGTTTCCTCGTCGCTCATGCGGGGCTTCCGGGGTGGCCCTCGTCGCCGCGGCCGTGGTTCGCCTCGGAGATCGGGGCTATGGAACGCACCCTGGTGGTGGTCCGAGAAACAATAATTTGCTGTAGCTTGGCACTTTCGTTGCTTCCCCGGGCCAAGGAGGCCCAGGATGAGGTGGACAGGCACAGGGAAAATAAGCACAGGCACGGGGATGAATCTCAGGAGGGAGAATAAAAAAAACAGGCACAGGGAATCGTCGGTTCCCACGAGGAGATGGGGACACATGGGAAGTGGAGAGGGGGAAGACGAAAAGCTCGAGAAAATGTCTGCGCACATTCTTTCTTCTAGGATCCGCGGTACCGACCGTAAGGCCTTCATAATGAATGGACACCAATCCCAGGATTCCCCATAAGACACAGATTTCCTGGGTTTTCGTCTTCCCCCCCACTTCCCATATGCTCAACCTTCTCCTGGGGATCGACGCTTTCTGTGTCTGTGTGCCCCTGGGCCCCTTCCCAGATATCATTCCAGAGAGTGCCGCAACGCGCCCCGGGACGGCCGCGGGTCGCCCGACGCATCCAGCAGCCCAAGAGGCACGCACGTGCACGTTGGCCGTTGGTCGACGGCGAGCGAAGGGGGGGAATCAGGAAGGAGAAGGCCTTCTCAGAAGGCGGCGGGACTTCTCAGAAGCCCTCGCGCCCTCTGAGAAGTTGTTTGTTCTCGGGGAAGGCTTAGACAACTTTTCAGAAGTCCGGGTGACTTCCGGGCCTTCTGAGAAGGCACGCCCCTTCTCATTTACCCCCCTGGCTCGCCGCCTAGTTGGAAGTAGGTTTGAGTCCGGGGTGTCCCTCTACAGAAATATTCAACAGCAGTCCCCAAAAATCCGTCGGGAGAAGATTTCTCGACCAGTTTTCGATCATCTTTGATTTTTCTTTGGCTACCTTTTATTCCCAGCCCTCCTTGGTTGGGAATTCGTTTTGAATAGAGCACCGCGGTCGCGTCTCCTTCTCCCGCCTCCTCCTGCCTCCCACCTCCTGTCTCCCGCGGGACCTCCCCGTCTTCGGGGGCCTGCGATCTGCGAAATTGTTGCCATTTTCGAGGGCTGCTGGTGGGTCCAGCGGAGTGAGGCACCGCGCGGACCTGAGCGGGACTTCCTTTGATCTTGGGGGGCTGCGATCTGCGAGATTGTCGCCACTTTCGAGGGCTGCTGGTGGGTCCAGCGGAGTGAGGCACCGCGCGGATCTGAGCGGGACCTCCCCGTCCCTGGGGTTGCTGCGATCTGCGAAATTGTCGCCATTTTCGAGGGCTGCTGGTGGGTCCAGCGGAGTGAGGCACCGCGCGGACCTGAGCGGGACCTCCCCGTCCTTGGGGGGCTGCGATCTGCGAGATTGTCGTCATGTTCGAGGGCTGCTGGTGGGTCCAGCGGAGTGAGGCACCGCGCGGATCCGAGCGGACCTCCCCGTCCTCGCGTCTCTGGGGGGCTGCGATCTGCCAAATTGTCGCCATTTTCGAGGGCTGCTGGTGTGTCCAGCGGAGTGAGGCACCGCGCGGATCGGAGCGGGAACTCCCCGTTTTTGCGGGCCCTGCGGTCTGCGAAATTGTCGCCACTTTCGGGGGCTGGTGGTGGGCTCGCCACTTTCGAGGGCTGCTGGTGGGTCCAGCGGAGTGAGGCACCGCGCGGACCTGAGCGGGGCCTCGCCGTCCTTGGGGGGCCATGTTATGCTGTAGTTGCCCCGCCGACGTTTTCAGTTGCGTCTTCCTTGGTGGCTCAGGGGTTCACGTCGTTATTCATGGTGTTTCCCTTGGCTGGGGGCCTGCGAACCTTCCGAATGCCGCTCGCAGCAGTATATATGCGTCCATGTCACGTCGCCGCTTTCTCGTCAAATCTCTCGAGCTACTCTTGCCCCGCATTGCGCAGGGGTTGGGTACGTCGCCAGGGTAATTCCCAACCCTCCTTGGTTGGGAATTCGTTTTGAACAGGGCACCGCGGTCGCGTCTCCCTCTCCCGCCTCCTGCCTCCCGCCTCTTGTCGCCCGCGAGACCTCGCCGCCCTTGGGAAGGGGCTGCGATCTGCGAAATCGTCGCCACTGTCGAGGGCTGCTGGTGGGTCCAGCGGAGCGAGGCACCGCGCGGACCTGAGCGGGACCCGTCGTCCTTGGGGGCTTGCGATATGCGAAACCGTCGCAGCTTTCGAGGGTTGTTGATGGGTCCAGCGGAATGAGGCACCGCACCTCACCGTCCTTGGGGGGCTGCGATCTGCGCAATCGTCGCCACTTTCAAGGGCTGCTGGTGGGTCCAGCGGAGTGAGGCACCGCGCGGACCTGCGGGACTTCCCCGTCCTTGCGGGCTTGCGATCTGCGGAAGTGTGGCAATTTTCGGGGGCTGCTGGTGGGTCCAGCGGAGCGAGGCACCGCGCGGACTCGAGCGGGACATCCCCGTCTTTGGGGGCTTGCGATCTGCGAAATTGTCGCCATTTTCGAGGGCTGTTGGTGGTTCCAGCGGAGTGAGGCACCGCACGGACCTGAGCGGGACTTCTTTTGTCATTGGGGGGTTGCGATCTCCGAAATTGTTGTCACTTTCGAGGGCTGCTGGTGGGTCCAGCGGAGTGAGGCACCGCGGCGACCTGAGCAGGACTTCTTTTGTCATTGGGGGGTTGCGATCTCCGAAATTGTTGTCACTTTCGAGGGCTGCTGGTGGGTCCAGCGGAGTGAGGCACCGCGCGGACTTGAGCGGGACCTCCACGTCGTTGGGGCCCTGCGATCTCCGAAATTGTCGCCATGTTCTAGGGATGTTGGCGGGTCCAGCGGAGCGAGGCACCGCGCGGACTTGAACGGGACCCGTCGTCCTTGGGGGCTTGCGATCTGCGAATTTGTTGCCTTTTTCGAGGGCTGCTGGTGGGTCCAGCGGAGTGAGGCACCGCGCGGACCTGAGCGGGACTTCCTTTGATCTTGGGGGGCTGCGATCTGCGATATTGTCGCCACTTTCGAGGGCTGCTGGTGGGTCCAGCGGAGTGAGGCACCGCGCGGATCTGAGCGGGACCTCCCCGTCCCTGGGGGGGTGCGATCTGTCTGCGAAATTGTCGCCACTTTCGAGGGCTGCTGGTGGGTCCAGCGGAGTGAGGCACAGCGCGGACCTGAGCGGACCTCCCCGTCCCTGGGGGGCTGCGATCTGCGCAACTGTCACCACTTCGAGGGCTGCTGGTGGGTCCAGCGGAGCGAGGCACCGCGCGGACCTGAGCGGGACCTCCCCGTCCTAGCGGGGCTGCGATCTGCGAAATTGTCGCCATTTTCGGGGGCTGCTGGTGGGCTCGCCACTTTAGAAGGGTGCTGGTGGGTCCAATGGAGTGAGGCACTGCGCAGACCTGAGCGGGTCCTCGCCGTCCTTGGGGGGCCATGTCATGTTGTTGCTGCCCCGTTTCAAGTCCATTGCCCACCGTCTCCTTTTGGACCTTGCGTCTTCCTCAGTGACTCAGGGGTTAATTTCCCTTGACTGGGGGCCTGCGAACCTTCCGAATGCCGCTCGCAGAAGTATATGCGTCCATGTCACGTCGCCGCCTTCTCGTCAAATATCCCAAGCTACTCCTGCCCCGCATTGCGCAGGGGTTGGGTTGGGTACGTCGCCAGGGTATTTTGTTCGTCCAAAATCCGCCTGTAGGGGGACATGCCCGACCTAAAAGTAGGTATTTTGGGATTCCCAGATCCCAGTCTACTTCAAGCGCCTTCCCACTTCAAGAATCGATCTGCCTCGGCCGTGCGTTGTTACTCTCTGGGAGGGCCTGAACCCAATCTGCTCGATTCGCCGTCCTGCTTCGTGTCTCTACCTGCTTTTTTCGACCGACCGACATGCACGATCTCGAAGAGATTGCCGCTACCGCTAGGTCCCCCCAGGTACATCGTCACCTGCCCCGAGGGCTCCGAGCTGGCGCTCGGCGGCGCCCGCAAAGGGGGGGCGGGGGGCGGGGAAGGGGGGCGGGGCTGGCGAGAAGGCGTCACGGGGCTCAAGCGCCCTCGCGTCCTGGGCAAAATCACCTGGCACGCGAGGACCAGCGAGGAGCAGCCTGGATCATCTGGGAAAAAAGGCACGCACGAAGCCGATCAGTTCGAAGAAGAAAAAACGACATAAACATAAACTTTCGGCGCTCCGCGCGGATCTCTTGGATCCGCGCTGGGGCCTCCCCGGCGACGCCTCCGGCGCCGCCCCTGGCGCGCTCCGCGCGCCAGGAAGGGGGGTCCAGCGCAGATCCAAGAAATCCGCGCGGAGCGCCACAAGTTTATGTTTACGTTTTTGTTTAGCCTTCCTCTCATCGAGGAGCATCCTGGATCATCTGGCGAAAGAAGCAACGCACGAAGCCGAACGGTGCACGAGGAGTGGTCGTCCGAGCGACGGCAAGAGCAGGACGGGCGGTTTGGGGCCGTTTTCCGGGGCCTCTAGCAGGGCCCCTCTGTGGCGCCGTGGGGCCCAGGCGTGCTGGCTCCCCGCCGCAAATCTCTCAGGGCGGGAGGTTTTTTTTGGGGGGGGTCGTTGTCCCCAGGGGCTTCCGCGCGGGCCCCTGGCGGCGTTGCGGGGCCCAGAAGTGCTCGGGCCCGCACAGGAATCGAGTCGGGAGGTCTCTGGTTTTTAGCAGAGGGACATGCCCAGCAGTGCTTCAGGCAGCCATGATCACACAGGGCCATGCCCCCAAAACGGTATCTCCTGGAGGGATCTGCGAATTTTTTCCAGCATCCCCTCGGGTGCTGTGGGTTTTTGCGTTGCGGTCTCTGGACATGAGAGGTGGGTTCGATCTGGGGTCCCCGAGGCCGTCCTTTTCACTGCTGCGTGTGTGCCCACTTCCCCCTGCTTGCACGGCCGTGGGGCGCTGGAGGTACTTCCCCCCCGCGGTGACAGCTGCGCAGGGAGACCGCTCAGTCTCCAATGAGTCGCGGTCGCTGGACTCGCGCGGCGGCTTCGATCTGGGGTCACCGAGGCCGTCCTTTTCACTGCTGCGTGCTGTCCACCTCCCCTTGCTTCGGTGACCGTTGCACAAGGTGGGCCGCCTGTCCGACCGAGAGTGTCGGGACACGGGGGAGGTCAGCCTCTGTCTTCCCCGATCTGTGTATCCCGTCGCCTCCCACCCTTGGGCCCTCTCCTGGTTCTGCACAGTCTCTAGGTCTATGCAGACCAGAGAGGGGCTTCAAGGCACGCAGCAGTGGCTTATGTCTTGCGCAGCCGACGGATGCCCTGTTGTTGGCGGCCGAGCCGAGGGTCGATCCGTGAGGGGAGGGGGCCATAGTGGGCGCTCCGAAATGAACTCGCGACGCCCCCTCCCCGAAGCGGCGCTCGCCGAGGCGAGGTCGCCCAATTTTTTGCACCTGCTGTTCGGCGCATGTTGCTTGCAACATGTCCCACAAATGCCGTAAGGAGTCGCCTGTCTGGCTGATGTGGCGAAGCCGTGGAGGTCAAAAAACATTTTCCAGGCACAAATCAGGACGGGAGGTCTTGGGCCTCTTGGAAGGCCCCTTTTGCGGCGTTGCGGGGCCCCGGGGCCGTCAACCGTCAACGAAGCTCGATGATCATTAGGACGTGTGCTAGCTAGCCCTAGCGTGTGCCTATTCCGCTCGGCGCCGTCGACCACGCGCAGCCTGCGTCGGCCTTCGCGGCGCCGCTTGCTTCGTATGGATGGGCCACGGTCGACGAGCACGCGTGGGTGCCAACACACGCTCTGATAACCATCAAAAGAAGCAGCCCATGATGTAAAGCCTCGTGGGCGACGGTCAATGGAGAGGAAGCAAGTTGCCAAATATTCTCCAGGGGTCTTAATCATGTCTAACATATGTGTCTGTAACATGTCGAAAACACGTTTCGCACACGTTCCGAACGTTCTCCGACATGTTGAACGCACGTTTCACTCAATGGTCGGGTTGTCAGGGTGTGCGCTGTCATGGCATCCACAGGTAAAGCCGGCCCCCGGGCGAGGGCTGGCACCCCCAGGGGTCCCGCGGGTTGCCGACGCCCTGGGGGCGTCGACGGCGTCGGGGGTCTGCCGACGAAACTGGAGGCTTCCCGGAGGCCTCTCGGGGGCCGCCCTCGCGGACGCCGGTTTCTCGGGCGGCTGACCCCCACCCCGCGTCCTCCTCCTCCGCCTCCTCCTCCTCCTCCTCCTCGTCCTCGTCCTCCTCCTCCTCGTCCTCCTCCTCGTCCTCGTCCTCCTCCTCCTCCTCCTCCTCCTCCTAGTTCTCCTCCTCCTCCTCCTCCTCCTCCTCCTCCTCCTCCTCCTCCTCCTCCTCCTAGTTCTCCTCCTCCCCGCGCGGGCGCCGCCGAGAGGTGCGCCCCTCCGACGTGCTGTTCGTGCTCGCCAGCCCCGAGTTTGTGGCCCGGGCGGAGCGGGAGGGGCATCTGCTCACTCTGAGCAACAGCCACACGGGCACGAACTCGCCGATGGAGCCGACGAGGCGCTCGCGGAGGGGCGAGCGGAGGCGGCGGTCTCGTGTAGGCCTTAAGGGAGGCCTCCTCCCCAGACGTCGGGGGCCTCGAACCAAGAAATCGAGACGGAGGTTTCTCCTCGTTCTCGGCCTCTCGGGGCCCTCCCCGGGCCTCGGGGCCGTCAAAAAAACGGTCGGTCCCGGGGAAGTGGTCGGGAGGCCCGGACAAATCGAGACGTCGGATGTCTGGGTCGTCGCCACGACCAGGCGCAATTCGGGAAAATTTGGGGCGTTCGGGCCCGGGGAGGAGCCCGGGGACCGATTTTGGGAGTTGCCGTCGCCTCAGCTCGCCTGGCTCCGATTTCTGGTTGGTCCAAGAGGGGGTCCAGCGACAAGGGGGTGGTGCAACAGATTTGGTGCAGCAGATTTGTGGGGTTGCAGTAGATTTGGGGCTTGCAGTACGTTCTGGTGCGCGAGTGTATTGCTGGGTGTTGGCGTGCAGCACGCCAGCTGCAATACAACGCAGTGCAATTCTCTAGGGCAATACATTTGCAATCCGCTTGCCCCAAACCTAATTATTGCACCACCCCCTTTCAGCTGGACCCCTTTCTCGGTCAACCAAATCCAACGAGGGCGTGGACCAACAGCCACAGCTTCGTAGATTACTGACGCAGGTCCTGCTGCTCGCCCCCAGCAGCAGGCATCGGCTCCTTCCCCCCTCCTCCTCCTCCTCCTCCTCCTCCTCCTCCTCCTCCTCCTCCCCCTCCTCCTCCTCCTCCTCCTCATCATCATCCTCCTCCTCTTCCTCCTCTCCTCCTCACTCCTCCCTTGCTCCTCCTCCTCCCTCCGCCACCTCCTCCTCTTCCTCCTCCTCCATATCCTCCATTTCGAAATTATTTGTTTTTTTCCCGGAGCCGTGTGGCCCCCGCCTGAGGGCAACACGAAGGAAATCATTCAACAGCCCACACGATAGGGCTGAGCAGGAATCTCGGCTGGCAAATATCCGCTGGGCAGCCGACGAATAGCTTTGCCCCCGCGGGTCACAAGACGGCCACGAGGCTTCCAAGCCCCTTGGAGTTGCTTCGAACCATGGGCACCGTATCTGAGATGGGCGAGCGAGGGATGCGAAGACTCCAACAACCGTCCTCAACTGCGAGACGCACAATCACGTGAGCCCCTCGCCCCCCCCCCCCCCCCGTTCAGTCAACCCGCTTGGCAAGGGTTCCCTCGCATCCCTGCCCCTTTGGCCTATCCTTAGCGACTTTGGCTGGCCAGCCTCGTTCGAAAAACGTGAACGTGGGCCTCCAAGGTCCTTGTATCCTTACCGCGCATCCTCATGATACGGGTTGGCTGCAGCTGGCGAACAGACGGTGGCCACGATCGGGACCGCCGTTGTTGCGTTCCGTCTTGGTCGCGATCCTCGTTCGCCTCCTCCTCTCCTCCTCCCCGTCCTCCCCCTCCTCCCCCTCCTCCCCCTCCTCCACCGCCTCCTCCTCCTCCTCCTCCTCCTCCTCCTCCCACCTCCTCCTCCTCCTCCTCCTCCTCCTCCTCCCACCTCCTCCTCCGCCCTCCTGGGGGCCCCAGCTCGCCGCATCCGCATGCTACGGGTTGGCTGTGCTCCCGCAGCCCGTTGGCTTGGCCCTCCAGGGCGCAGCTCTCGCGGGCGCGCCGCCGTCGCACGCCGTCGAGGCCTCTGGGCCTTGCAGGGCGGCAGCCAGCGGGCGCACCACGGGCGGGCAGCTGGCCCGCGCAGGTCGCAGAAAACACACACAAGACACACACACAAGACACACACACACACACAAGACACACACACACACACGAAACACACACAATACACACAAGACACACAACACACCTCACACACAACATACACAACACCCCCCACACACACACACACACACACACACACACACACACACACACACACACACACACACACACACACACACACACACACACACACACACACACACACTGTGGAGCAAAACACGCATGTGAACAAACACACACACACACACATGTGTTTGGAGCTTTGTTTCCACCGTGTTTTTTTACAGAGCACAATAGCTAAGCGTCCAAGTGGATCACGAGGACACAGCACCAAAGGAATGGAACATCAGCCCCCGGCTCCGCCGTCTCGCCGTCGCCCGCGGGCGCCGCCGCGGCAGGCACCAGCTCTGAAAAGATGAGCGGCCCCAGGGGTCGGGTGTGCGTCTCATGCGCTGCGCCACATGCCAAGTACAGTGGGGGCCCATGCCAAGAAGCACCCTGCTTGCCTCCAGGGTGCTGTGGGTTTCTTGGGTTTCGATGGTTCTGCCATGGAGAGCGTGCCGTTCCCACACCCGGAATCGATGGACGTCCTGGGGTCTCAGGGTTGGGTTTCTTGTGGAAGGTTTCTTGTGGTCGGCCCCTTCTGTATCGCGGGCAGCTACACGCGTTCCCACAAGGCCACCATGGTGTCTCACATGCCCCACAGAGTGCTCGGCCTCCCGCCTGCGCGGATGCACATCACCCGGCGCGCGCGCGCACGCGCCGGCCAGCAGACCTGGCCCGCAGAACTGCACGGAAGCTGCCGGACCCATCCCCGCGACGGATCCCACCTCGGTCCACGTCGGACATGGCACAACGACTCTTAACTCTGCGGGTAGAGAGGCCCGCCTCACACAGGCCACCGACTTCACTTGAGTTGAGAGCCTCCAGAGTTGTGATGTTTCAGACGACTTCAGCCTTGATCACGAGAAAGAATCTCGAGCACCACAAAAGTACCGAAGCTCGAGGGTTTTCACGTGTCGGGCCCTGGGAAACATTCGTCCGACACTCTTTCGATATTTTTCCGGGTGCTCGAAATTATTTCTGGGATACGGCCCTTAAGTACGATGGGAGCCACATGTTTCCAGAGAACCTTCTGCCTGCAAGCCCATTCTTACGAGTGGTGCGCGGTTCCCCTCTCTCGCCTCGTTCTGCCACACCGAGATAAACAACATCTGAACCAGTCTCTGCCATTATGGGTGGGATGGTATTCAGCAGGAGAAAAATCAGAGCCTCCAACTCGGCCCCATCGATGTCAAATGCCTCCCGAGAGCAGCTGCAAAAGAAGTAGTCTGAACTCCCAGGGGGTCCTCGGCACACGGCGTGATGACCGACCACACCGTGCAGCACAACGCGCCCCAGCGGGACCCAACGCCGACCCGGCCAGGAAAGCTTCCCGAGCGATCCAGAAATTCCAGGACCAGAGTGCCGGTGCCGGACCATTTTTGGTCATCCGACCACACGTGAGAGTGACCCTTCGCCGGAGTGACCTTTGGTGCGGGCTCATCGGGCTTCCCCCGATCGCCGACCGTGATGCGATATTTAGGGAGGCAACATCAAACCTGTAAAGCGTACCCACCCAAAGTGAGCCAGTAAACCGTACCCACGTGTGGAGTGTCGCCCATTGATACATCATATGTAGAGCGACTGATTGCTTACCTGCGTTTCATCATCGTTGTGGGTAGACGGGAGCTCTAGTTGTCCGTCCATCTGGCTTTTCGTTGGGGGGTGGTGGGCTTCCCCTTCCTTTTGAAGAGAAGCGGCTGACAGAGGGCGGAAGTCGGACATCCTACAACACTATCGCTCGACAGCTCCTATCGACACTCTTGGAATCCAGCCATGGCTTGGACGCTAGCTGTGTGCCCACGTATCCATATCGCGCGCGGCTGTGAGTGCAACGCGTACCTTCTTTTTCATCCTCTCTCCGTCTCTGCATCCCTTCGCCCTTCAGTCCCTCCCTCCCCCCTCCGTCAGCCCTCCCTCCTTCCCCCTTCCCCTCGCTTCTTTCTCATCCCCCGCCCCTCTCTCCTCACTCGCCCCTCTTTCTCCTGTCTCCTCCCTCCCTCCCTCTTCCTTCCTCCTTCCTCCTTCCGCACTCCCTGTTCCCCCCTCCTCTCTCCTTGCCTCATTCTGTTCTCACTGATATCCCTCTCCTCCCATCCCTCTCCCCCTTCCGTTCCCTTCGCCATTTCTCCCTCTTCCTCGTCCCCTCTTCCGTCCTCCCTCCGTCCTGCCAGAGTCCGACTCCGCCCCCCGCCCCCCCCCATCCTTCGTCCCTGGGCGTTTGGGGCTGTGTCTCTGGAGCTGCTTCGGGGGCCCGCGTCCTGGCATGCTCAGGGGGCTCGGGGTCCTCCTCGGGGTCCGTGTGACCTGGAGGCAGGGCCCCTGCGGAAGGGGGCCTGAATTCCCCTCCGTGCGGAACAGTGTTCCGCGCTCGACGGAACACTGTTCCGGGGCGCTTGTGTTGGAGGCCGGACAGGCCAGGAAAGCGTACCCACGACCCTGGGCAGCGAGCAGACCAGTAAAGCGTACCCAGGGGACGCTATTTCTCTGGGCGGGGAACACACCAGTAAAGCGTACCCACCCGGGCCTCGGCTCGCTGAAAGGACAGTTGCAGAGATCCCGCCCCCCATGGGCTGCGACCAAGCCAGGAAATCGTACCCACCCCAGTCTGGGCGGGGAACAGACCAGGAAAGCGTACCCACCAGGGTCTGGGCGGCGAACAGACCAGTAAAGCGTACCCCCCAAACCAGCCGGCGGGCAAGTATTCCGCGAGTCCAGGAACACTGTTCCGGGACTCGCGCGGACGGGGTCCGCGGCGCGGGAGGGGCTCTGGGACGTGGCCCCAGGGAAGCAGGCACTCGCCTGGAGCCCTGTGGGGTTCTCTTCCACCGAGGCAACGGCCCTCGGGCTCCAGGGGACGAACCTGTGGGAGGGGCGAGGAGGCCTTCAGGAATCCCCCGAAGGCGCCGTAGGAGACCGCAGAGCCACCAGGTCGGCCCAAGACCCGATGGCATTGCTTTTGTCTTGGGGTTCCAGGACCAGGTGCGGCCCACGACCGCGTCGTGGGGGCCGAAAACCAACTCTGCCCCCGAGCCGTCTTCGAGACCCGAGGTGCTCGACGAAACTGGCGTGGAGCGCGTGCTCACGGACGATGGCGCCGCCAAGGCTGGCAGGCACATGCGGATCGGTTCAGCATCGTTGTGAAGACGTCGAAGAATAATAATATAATAGATCGGTTCGCTTCCCAATGTGTTTGGTGTCAGCCGCTGGTGCATTGAGCAAAAATGGCCCCTTCGCGCGCGTGTTTGCCCCTTTGCGCGTTGGGGTTGCGCGGGTGTCAGAAAACGCCAACAGAAGTGCACTTGTGCTTGCTCAGTGTAATATTTCCGAGTGAAACTCACACGCGTGTTCTTGCGTTTACAAGTTGGCACGCACGCTGCAAAGAATATGTGCCGCGTGTTTCGGTGGCCCCTGGGGCCGCGCCACGGGGTTGAGCGAATTGACATAGCCCCCCTGCGTGACTGGCGACCGTGCGTGAGTAGGTCCATGAAACGGTACGCACAGAATACTGCGCGGAATAGCATTCCAAAAAATGCGGAACACCTTCCCGAACTGTGGAAGGTGGGTACGCTTTGCGGTGGGTACGCTTTACAGGTCCCCTGCACCCGCCCAAATATTATAAGCGGCCCGAGCCCTGGGTTTGGCTTTCTCGCGCCCCCCAAAAGCTGCGCACCAAAGGTCACTCTTACCCAGGGACACACGTACGTCTAGCCGAGTCATGGCAGGAGGCTGCCAGTCGGATTGCGGCAGGGGCAACAAAGCCCGTTCCAGAACGACTCGAACCTGCGGAGAGTACTGAGCCTGAGTTCGGGCCACTGAAGGCAACAAGGGCGCAGGACTTCCTGCCCCAGCTCGCGTCCAGAGTGCCGATGAAGCAGCGTGCCTGGCTGGCCACACCAGAGACAGGCAGCACTGGGAGCAAGAGTCGCCTCAAGCTTCCTGACCATGAGCCACTGCCCACTTTATCACAAGAGCGAAAGTATCCGTTGGCTGCGGCCCCACGGGGATCCAGGCCACCCGTGTCAGCAGGGGAAAAACACAGGCACAATTCATCGTCGATCCCCATGAAAATATGGGGAAGCATGGGAAGTGGGGGGGGGAGACGAAGATCCAGAACTTGTGAGAGAACAGGGGGAACCCTGGGAGAGTTGAGTGTATTTGCTTGCGTGTCCCAGGGCCCCTTCCCTCTGGAGTGCTGGCAAGGGCGACCGCGAGAGACCAAATGCAGTGCGGGGAGGCCAGGCAGCCTCATACTCGAGAGGAGGAGCTGCTTCAACTTAGGTCGGGCCTGTCCCTCTACAGGAGGAGTGTTCAAAAGCAGTTAAACATTATCCCAGCGCGACCCTACCTAGGAGTTGGAGCATCTAGGAAAGCAACATCTACATCTACACCGACAGCTACATTAACATCTACACCTGCATCTACATCTACATCAACATCAACAGCGAGACTCACATCTACATCTACATCTACACCTACATCTACACCTACATCTACATCTACATATGCACCTACACCTACATCCACATCTACACAGACATCTACATCTACATCTACAATTTCGCATTGGTTTTGTTGTTGGTTTGCTTGGCCTTGCCTTTGCTTTTGCTGTTGCTTTTGCTTTTTTTCTGGTGTTTTGCTTTTGTGTTTGCGTTTGATTTCACCTTTACTATCCTATGCTATGCTATGCTATGCTATGCTGCGCTGTGATATGCTGCGCTATGCTCTGCTATGCTATGCTATGCTATGTTGCGTTGTGCTATGCTGCGCTATGCTATGTTATGCTATGCTATGCTATGCTATGCTGCGCTATGCTATGCTATGATATGCGATGCTGCGCTATGCTATGCTGTGCTCTGCTATGCTAAAGCTCAGCGAGGCTAAGATGAAGGATGCTAAGCTAAGGTAAAATTGAGGTAAGATGAAGCTAAGCTAAGGTAAGATGAAATAAGCTAAGCTAAGATGAGACAAGCAACGCGAAGCTAAGGGAACGTCACTGGGGGAACCGCGGGGCGGATACTGGGGGAACCGCCCGGGGCGTGCCCCACTGGCCGGCCCTTTAAGCCTAATTGTAAGAACCCTTCCAGGCAGAGCCTAGGTAGGGAAATCGTCGGGGGACGATTTTCTGAATATGTTTGAATATTGTTGGGAGTACTTTGGGGGTGTTTTTAATTTTTCATCCAAAATCCGCCTGTAGGGGGACACGCCACGCCCGACCTAAGCTTAAACCTGCTGCCACTGCCATGCCTGAACTGCATGCGGCAAATGCTTCTTAACCACCCACGGGCAGAGCGACGACACCTCAAGCTCGATGACCCCGTGCGCCCTCCAAGCGTGGGGAGAGACATCAGACCAGCCCGCTCGGGCCATCGTGAACCTGCACGCGCTGAACGGGTACTACGAACTGAGTCCACAGCGAGGTGGAAGCTGGTCCCTCCATCCCGTCCCGAGCCACGTGGAACAGCGCCCATCTCTCCCACATCGCTCTGCAAAGGGTGAGCACAGGCGTGCAAGTGGTACATCGGATCAGCATTTTTCTTGCACATCGGAGAGGGTCCGCGACCTGCCAGAAGTGGACCCGACAAGCGCAGCAAATCCAGTGTTTCGAGCAGTCTCGAGATTGGTGGGAAGCGGGCGTGCACCCAAGCCCAAGCCACCTTCCTCGCCGCGAGGCGCTACTTGAGCCCAGAACGAACCGAACCAATCCTACGCAATCTCCGGCGAACACCCGCGAAACGCCCACGACGCACGTGCTGCCCGAGACGTCGACCACACGAGAAGTCGATCCCCAGGTTGCGTGCACAGCACGGTGACGCATCCGTCGCCAGGAAAAATGGTCAGTTCGACCACCGGAGGCGGAGCCACGACCTGCCCCAGGCAACAACAATGACATATTATCGGCGTCCCCCCAACATACTTATACTATATGTGCGTCGCCCCCCCAGGGGCGACGCGCGCACCGAGAAATCTTGTAGTGCATGTTTCGCGGCGGGCGCTTTCTGGCCGTACCGCTCGGGAAACGGTATATTACAAGATGTCTATACTAAATGTTCGGGTCGGACGCGCACCTCCGAGGAGAACATGTAGTACTAGTATGTCTCTGTGCGTCTCATATTCGGCACGATGGAGCGAAATCTGCATCCTCAAGTGCTAGAGGGGGAACCCCGCAGCCACTGCGGCTTCTGGAAGCCAATGGTGCCCCACTTGCTCGAACGCTCTCATCTCAGGTCCAGGAGAGCCGTCTCGGAAGCCCGCGCCTCCCTGAGCAGCTCTCCCGTCGCCTTGGTGGAAGCGCACTCGGACCAGGCGCTCTGTCGCCAGACCGCCCGATCGCATGATCTACGGTTGGGGCCCATGCCAAGAAGCACCCTGCTTGCCTCCAGGCTGCCCCGGGTTTCTTGGTTTTCGATGGTTCTGCCATAGAAAGCGTGGCGTTCCCACACCAACAAAAATCGATGGGCGCCCTGGGGTCTCAGGGTTGGGTTTCTCGTGGGAGCTTTCTTGTGGACTGGCCTCCGCTGTACCTCCGTCGGCTTGTCGAAGCGCGCACGAGCGTTCCGGCGCTTCCACTCTCGAGCGAGCGGTCGGCGCCGAAACGCGCCTGGGACCCGCGCGAGCAGAATTGGATCCAAGCTGCGTGGGGCGCCCGCCCCCGTCCGCCGCCTCGGACTTGCAGGCTGGCCTCGTCGAGGTCGGCGGCATCCTCGACGGCCAGCAGCAAGTCCAGGGGAACGCGTCCGGGGGATCGTTTGTCATGCCTCATTTTGCCGATCGGCGCGGGCCCTCGCTCCCCCCCCTTCCCCCCCGCCCCCATGGAGTAGATCTTGGCTGTTTTTGGCGCCTGTTTCAAGCAGGTGGAGTCCCTCCGTAGGGCGCACTATTCTAGACAGTCGCGCTAACCAGATGTCCAGAGCCAGACCCCCCCCCCCCTTCCTCCCAATGTCGAAACGCCGAATAAGGAAGCGCTCACCAATGCATCGTCCCGCGGTGCATCGAGCTGGCGGGGGCGCAGCATGCAAGAGAGGACATGCCGGTGGTCTTCGGGGAAGCCGTTCAAGGCCTTCCCAAGAGATGGCAGACGGCCCTGGGCGGGCGAGTCCCCGAGGTCCTGAGGGCAGTCCAGGCCTCGATGCCGCCCCCCCACTTTCCACCACATACAGTGGGGGCGCGCATCAAGGAACCATATGCTTTTCGTCAGGGTATCCTGGGTTTTTTCGCTCCTCGCGCTGCGCGGTGACTTCCCGCAGACGTTGAAGGAGCTGCTGCGTTCAGGGTGCTCCGAGTTTCCCCTCAGGTGTGCCTCGCGCACGGGTTCTCAGGGTTGGATTTCTTGCGAGGGTTTCTTGCGGCCGCGCCCGCACCGTATACCCTTCACCTCCTGCTGACGGTTCCGAGGTAAGTAGGGCAGCTCATTTGATGGACTCATGGAACCCCGTGCGGACCTTGGTGGTGTTGTGGAACCCTTCAGCGCCGCCTACAGCCTGCTCCGATGTCCACTTCTAGAACGATTTTTCGGAGCTACCGCGTCCCTCTTGGCCAACGTGAGCGCCTCTTGCTTAACGACCCCCGCCGGGAATTCCAGGAAACAACACGCCAAAAATCCAGGATCATAAGCACCCAAGAGTGCCCACCAGCCACCAGCGCCTTCACATCCAGCCTGGACAGTTGCAGGTGTACGCTCGAGCAGACGCCGGAGAGAAC
>CAUYUJ010017414.1:25000-35335 GCA_963575745.1 Prorocentrum cordatum
CTACTACTACTACTACTACTACTACTACTACTACTACTACTACTACTACTACTACCTACTACTACTACGACTACTACTACTACTACTACTACTACTACTACTACTACTACTACTACTACCTACTACTACTATTACAGCTACTACTACTAACTACCACTACTAACTGTGCTACTACTACTACTACTACTACGACTACTATTACTACTACTACTACTACTACTACTACTACTACTACTACTACTACGACTACTACAACAACTACTACTTCTACTTCTACTTGTACTGCTATTACTACTACTACTACTACTACTACTACTACTACTACTACTACTACTACTACTACTACTACTACTACTACTACTACTACTACTACTACGACTACGACGACTACTACTACTACTACTACTACTACTTCTACTACTACTACGGCTACTACTACTACTACTACGACGACGACGACTACGACGACTACGCCGACGACGACGACGACGACGACGACGACGACGACCACGACGACGACGACGACGACGACGACGATTGTTTTTTCAGTTGTTTTTCCCAACCAACCTGTGTTGTTGGGTCCTCGTTTTGAAGAGACGGTCCCCGCGTTTCTCCTCCTCCTCGCCCCCCGCCCTCCAGGTGTTCGCATGCGGTTCCCCCACCCAGGGCAGCGTTTCGTGGCCCCATAGGGAGCTCCACCGAAGGCCCCAATGGGGGTGTTCGCATGCGGTTCCCCCACCCAGGGCAGCGTTTCGTGGCCCCATAGGGAGCTCCACCGAAGGCCCCAGTGGGGGTGTTCGCATGCGGTTCCCCCACCCAGGGCAGCGTTTCGTAGCCCCATAGGGAGCTCCACCGAAGGCCCCAGTGGGGGTGTTCGCATGCGGTTCCCCCACCCAGGGCAGCGTTTCGTGGCCCCATAGGGAGCTCCACCGAAGGCCCCAGTGGGGGTGTTCGCATGCGGTTCCCCCACCCAGGGCAGGAGCTCCACCGAAGGCCCCAGTGGGGGTGTTCGCATGCGGTAGCCCCATAGGGAGCTCCACCGAAGGCCCCAGTGGGGGTGTTCGCATGCGGTTCCCCCACCCAGGGCAGCGTTTCGTGGCCCCATAGGGAGCTCCACCGAAGGCCCCAGTGGGGGTGTTCGCATGCGGTTCCCCCACCCAGGGCAGCGTTTCGTAGCCCCATAGGGAGCTCCACCGAAGGCCCCAGTGGGGGTGTTCGCATGCGGTTCCCCCACCCAGGGCAGCGTTTCGTGGCCCCATAGGGAGCTCCACCGAAGGCCCCAGTGGGGGTGTTCGCATGCGGTTCCCCCACCCAGGGCAGCGTTTCGTAGCCCCATAGGGAGCTCCACCGAAGGCCCCAGTGGGGGTGTTCGCATGCGGTTCCCCCACCCAGGGCAGCGTTTCGTAGCCCCATAGGGAGCTCCACCGAAGGCCCCAGTGGGGGTGTTCGCATGCGGTTCCCCCACCCAGGGCAGCGTTTCGTGGCCCCATAGGGAGCTCCACCGAAGGCCCCAGTGGGGGTGTTCGCATGCGGTTCCCCCACCCAGGGCAGCGTTTCGTAGCCCCATAGGGAGCTCCACCGAAGGCCCCAGTGGGGGTGTTCGCATGCGGTTCCCCCACCCAGGGCAGCGTTTCGTGGCCCCATAGGGAGCTCCACCGAAGGCCCCAGTGGGGGTGTTCGCATGCGGTTCCCCCACCCAGGGCAGCGTTTCGTAGCCCCATAGGGAGCTCCACCGAAGGCCCCAGTGGGGGTGTTCGCATGCGGTTCCCCCACCCAGGGCAGCGTTTCGTGGCCCCATAGGGAGCTCCACCGAAGGCCCCAGTGGGGGTGTTCGCATGCGGTTCCCCCACCCAGGGCAGCGTTTCGTAGCCCCATAGGGAGCTCCACCGAAGGCCCCAGTGGGGGTGTTCGCATGCGGTTCCCCCACCCAGGGCAGCGTTTCGTGGCCCCATAGGGAGCTCCACCGAAGGCCCCAGTGGGGGTGTTCGCATGCGGTTCCCCCACCCAGGGCAGCGTTTCGTAGCCCCATAGGGAGCTCCACCGAAGGCCCCAGTGGGGGTGTTCGCATGCGGTTGCACCCCACCCAGGGCAGCGTTTCGTGGCCCCATAGGGAGCTCCACCGAAGGCCCCAGTGGGGGTGTTCGCATGCGGTTCCCCCACCCAGGGCAGCGTTTCGTGGCCCCATAGGGAGCTCCACCGAGGCCCCAGTGGCTGCTCTCGCATGCGGTTCCCCCACCCAGGGCAGCGCTTCGTGGCCCCATGGGGAGCTCCACCGAAAGCCCCGTGGCGCAGTTCGCATGCGCTTCCCCCACCCAGGGCAGCGTTTCGTGGCACCATAGGGAGCTCCACCGAAGGCCCCAGTGGCGCAGTTCGCATGCGGTTCCCCCACCCAGGGCAGCGTTTCGTAGCCCCATAGGGAGCTCCACCGAAGGCCCGCCCCGGTGGCGCAGTCCGCATGCGTTTCCCCCATCCAAGGCAGCGCTTCGTGGCCCCATATGGAGCCCCACCGAAAGCGGCACCCACAACGCGTTACCAACAATTGCTTATGGTTGGGTCTTTCGCCAGGATAATTTTGCATTCTCGCTGTTTCGTGATCCGGCGCTAAAGCACAGCCCAAGAGGCTCCCAAAACCGCTCCAAGACGGCTCAAGAGGCCCCCCAGAGGGCCCCAAGACGGCCCAAGAGAGCTCCGAGACGGCCCCAGAGCCGCCCAAAACGGCGCAAGAGGGTCCCAAGAAGGCCCCAAGAGGGGCCCAAGAGTGGGAACGCGAACTGAAAAATCAAGCTCTCCGCCCCAAGAGGCCCCCAGGAAGCCCCCAAGAGGCCCCAAGAGGCCCCCAGGAGGCCCCACGAGGCCCCCAAGAAGCCCAAAAGAGGCTCCATCCAAGAGGCCCCAAGACGGCATCCAAAAGGCTTCAAAACTCTGTCTAAGAGGCCCCCGAAACATGCCAAGAAGGTCACATGACGACTCCAAGAAGCAGTCCAGGATGCTCCGGGGAGGCCCCAAGAGGCCTTCAAGAGAGTCCAAAAGGCCCCCAAGAGGCCCCCAAGCGGCCTCAAGCAGCATCCAGGAGGCCGGAAAGAGGCCCCCAAGAGCCTAGCCAGGCGGGGGCCGAACGAACATTTCCAGCCCTGGGCCCGAAGGCCCAACAGGAAGCCACATGTAACTCGCAAGACCCCCCCCCAACGCTCCCGAGACGCCCAAAAGGCTTCCCAGACAACCCAAGATAAAAAACAAAGAATGCGATGCACAGAGGTGCGTTTGGACAAGAATTTCGAGACGACGCCAGCCTTGGCCACGAAGAGCGCCTCAGAGGCGGACGGGAGGGTCATCCGCTTGCGGAAAGGGGGTCATCGGGGGGCGGAAAAGGGGGGTCATCCGGGAGCGGAAAGGAAGTCATTGCACGACAGATGAGCGATGCCAAACATGAGGTTCGATTGCGTGGACATTCATGCCCAAGCTGCCCGCGTAAAGTCGCACGCAGGCGCGCCATTTTTCGCTTGGTCTGCCGAGCGAGCTGCCCGCATAGGTCATCGCGAAAGGTCGCCGAATCCTCGTGCGTACGACCCCGTTTTTCGTTGTCGCTCAGTTGTCTGGGCTTCTCACCCAGACCTCCGCAGCTTGATTTGTTGGGCCCGCTCGACCCTTCCCCAGGGTCGTTTTTTATCACCAGCCGTCTTTTGACAGTCTTGGGGCCCAGAAACAGCCGGCATTCAGGCGCCGACAATGACGAAATCATCATATGCGATTTTTCGGCCTTCGCGGCTTTGAAGACGGCCCAAGAAGCTCCCAATATTTGCCCAAGAGAGCCGAAGACACTCCCAAGAGGCCCTCAAGACAGCCCAAGCGGGGGCCAAGACGGCCCAAGGGCTGCCCAAGACGGCCACAGTTAGCCAAAAAACGGACCCCAAGAAGGCCCAAGAAGACCCCGAGTCGCCCAATACTGCTGCCCAAGATGGCCCCAAGATGCTCCAAGAAGGCCCGAGAGGCCTCCAAGAGTACTCCCAAGAGGATCCCAAGAGACCGAATTCGTTTCTTCCTGTAGGCGAAACGTTCATTTTAAGCATATATTGTTTGGGGGCCTTCACGGCTTTAAAGGCGGTCCCAGAGGCGCTCGAGACTTCCCCAAGCGAACCGAAGACGCTCCCAAGAGGCCCCCCAAGATAGCCCAAGAGGGCGCCAAGATTTCCCAAGGGCCGACTAAGACGGCTCCAGGAGGGGCCCAAGAGGGGAACTCCGACTCGAAAGTTGCAGCCGCCCAAAGGACCTCCCAGGAGGCTCCAAAAGTCCCCGAGAGGCCCCAAGAGGTCCCAAAGAGACCCCCAAAAGGCCCAAACGAGGCCCCAAAAAGCTTAGAACGGACAGGGCGGCCTCCAAAGGGTCCCCCGAAGGGGTCAAAAGAAGTCTTCTTGCGGACAGAGGCCCGAGCGAGGCCGGGGCTGCTCTGGGACTTTGTAGATTTTTCGTGTTCTCACTGTTTCGTGCTTCTGTCGGTTCAAGACAGCCCACCGGGCCCCGGAAATCAGGTCAAGACGGCCCAATAGGCACAAAGAGGACGCCACGACGGCGCAAGGGAGCTCCAACCCAAAACGGCCCAAGAGTGCCCCAAGACGGCCCAAGAGGCGCCCGAGATCGCCCAAAAGGGCCCCAAGACGGCCCCAAGAGGGGGGGGAACACGAAGCGACAAGTCGAGCCTTCCGCCCCAAGAGGCCCCCAATAGAGCCCCCAATAGAGCCCAAGAGGCCCCACGATGCCCCAAAGAGGCCCAAAAAGACGGCGCAAGAGCACCCCAAACGGAGTCGGCTAGAAACTAAGCGCGCGCGTAGCGCGCGCGTGGTTCTAGTATGCTCTCTCTCTCTCTCTCTATATATATATATGTATAATCTATATCTTAAGTAAGCACATCGATCAGCGGTAGCATGGGAGCCGTACTGTGACCGAGGGTGGTTCGAGCGTGCGCCTTGGCCGAAACACCACAGAAGAAGGGACGCTGCCATTCAGGCTGACCGGCCGCGTCCGTCGCCTCCGATGTTTTCCCTTCTGCTGCCGTCGTGGATGCCATGGGCAGTTCTCATACTAAGGCTCCACAGTCGCCGTGCATCTGCAGTGGGGGCCGTGTTTAGTCTGATCGTAGCCTGGGCGTGTGCATTGGTCAAAGCACCACAGAAGAGGTGGCGCTGCCATTCCGGCTGACCAGCCGCGCCCGCCGCCGCCCATCTCCCTCCCTGCTGTCGTCACGGATGCCATGGGCAGTCCTGATGTCCATGCCCCACAATCGCAGTGCATTTGCACTGGGGACCGTGTTTAATCCGAGCGTGGCCCAGGCGTGTGAACGGGTCAAATCACCACACAACAAGGGGCGCTGCCATTCCGGCTGACCGGCCGCGCCCGCCGTTTTGTTTCCTTCTGCTGTCATCGTGGATGCCATGGGCAGTTCTCATATTGATGCCCCACAGTCGCAGTGCATCTGCAGTGGGGACCGTGTTTAGTCCGAGCGTGGCCTGGGCGTATGCATTGGTCAAAGCACCACAGAAGAGGTGGCGCTGCCATTCTGGCTGACCAGCCGCGCCCGCCGCCGCGCATCTCTTTTTCTCCATGCCGATGCCGTGAGACCGTTTCTCATCATGCCCTGGCGATAACGGGCGTGACCGAGGGGGGGGGGACGGGGCGGGGTGGGGGGGGGTGTGCCTTGGGACAGACCCGAAAACACGGGCGAGCAAATAGCAGAAGGGGCCATGTTCGAAAATTCGCGAGCGTTTCCTGCTTCAGAACGAAAGAGACTTGACTTGGTATGTACATGCGGAGTCCCGTCGCTCCCCCTCCCCCCATACCCCCCCCTCGCCACCCCCCGCGGCCCCCAAGGAGACCATTTTTGTAATGTGCAGCGCCTCCTTTGTCAAAACACAGCCTGGTCCCCAGGAAACCATGTTTGAAAAATTGCGAGCGCTTCCTGCTTGAAAACATAAAGAAAAACTTTGGTCTCAGCGGTGCCCCGCGTCACTCGTTCATCCCCCCGATCCTTTGCCCCGCAAGCCCTGCACACCACGCCCCCAACCCCCACAAAACCAGATCGACAAATTGCGATGCTTCATGAACACGAAGACAATGCGTGATTATAGCGAGGCCCCCCCGCCTTTCCTCCGCCCTCGCGATCTCTTGGCCAGCAAGCCTCCGCAAAACGCTTCCCAAACCGAGAAAACTTGGAAACAACAAATGCGAGCATTTCCTGGTTCAGAATACAAAGAAAATCTTCCGTGTTCTGCGATGCCCCCCGTCGAACCCCTCTCTTCCCGACCCCTCGCCCCCCAGCCTCCGCAAAACCAATCTCGAACATGCGTGAAAGTTTCCCTTTCTAAATGAGCAAGGGAAAATGCTGGTTGACGTAATGCTACAAAACAACATTACGTCGACCAGGCGTGCCTTGATCAGTGAACCGGGACACAGCACCGCCGCACATCACAAGACACTTGCGATGACCGTCCAGCCGTGGCGACGAGGCTTGTCTGAAGAGCAACGAAACCATATAATTATGTCTGTTTGACTGTGACACGAATGCGCCCGACCCCGCTCCTGCCTCATCCCGTTGCTTATCCATCCCTTCCTCCTCCTCCTCATCATCATCATCCTCCTCTTACTAGCCCTCCTCCTCATCGTCGTCGTGATCATCATCATCATCATCATCATCATCATCATCATCATCACCATCACCATCACCATCATCATCATCATCATCGTCGTCGCCATCATCCTCCACATTAGTCCTCCTGCTACTTCACCGCATCCTTTTAACCGCTGCCAACATGCTCTGCTGTAGGGTAGTCCAGAACCAAGAACAAGTAAGACCCCGACCTGCCCCAAGTGGGGGTTCGCCATCTTGTTTTCGTTGCTGCATCCTTCATTCATTGGGCCAATGCAGTATACATGTGAACAAATCCCACCAACCCTCTGGGCGCAGGTGGTCTAGAGCGTTATCTCTTTTGCCCTCCTTCCTCCCTTTAGTCGAAGAGGTTTCCCTCCCCCCTTCCAGGGTCTGGGCGGTGGCGCGTAAGGTGTGAGAGCGTCCTTTTTGGCCCAAGATTGCTCCAAGAGGGCAACAGAGAGTCCAAGATGGCCTTCACAATGGCCCACGATTCTTCAAAACTGCTCAAGACAGCCTCCGACATGCCTCCAAAAGGCTGCAAGACGGCCCCGGGACGGTTCCCACCCCCAAGAGTTCGGAAAGATCACCAACAACCTAAATTCTCAAGTTGTTTTGCCTTGTGTCCTATTCGTTTCCGATAAGCTGTTGACCTCGAGATGGCCCCAAGATGGCCCAAACGAGTCTCAAGAAGGGCCCGCGAGGGCTCCAAGACGGACCTCAGAGCGCCTAAGAGGGGCCTAAGGGCGGCCCAAGGTGGCTCCAAGACGCCTTTTTGTGGTCGCCCATTCGTCTCCCGGGGGGGGGGGGCTGAATATCCGACCCCCCATTATTTGAGCCATGGTGCCCAAGACGGCCCCAAGAGGCCTCAAAGACCTCCCCAAAGAGCCCCAAGAGGGCCCCAATAACGCCCGAAGAGAGCCCAAGAGGGCCTCGAGAGTGCCCCAAGAGGCTCCGCGAGGACCCTAAGAGAGCACCAACATGGCTCCAAGAAGCCTCCGAGAAAACGCTGCCAAGGCGGTTGTTACACTGCATGCTTCTACACTTCCTTGGTCAAGGCAACTTGCCGGGCGATATGTTTCTGGATGGGCTTGTGGGGACACGCGCAGCGTGAATAATTAGGGACAAGCACCCGCGCCCACCAATGCGAATGGAAACACATTGACATACGTAGGCTTTCATGGGCGTATCTGTATATTACAAGAGACGCAATGGTGCAACTGCGCACTGGCATGGGAGGCTCGCAAGCACACCGGGGGGGACGCGGGTTTGAAGCATCTGGAACAATCACAAGACTACGTGCTCAACACTTTCAGCGTGCACATGTGGAGAAGGGCCGCGACGACGGCTTTCCCCCCAGGAGACGCGACCAAGAAGAGATGCGGCACGAAGGCGCCAGGCGCGCAGGAGAAACCCGCGAGGCCCGCGAGAGCACAGACGTGTGCCGAACGAATGCAAAGTGTAGCGCTAAGCAATCGAAGGGGCGCCGCTGAGACAGCTCAGCGCGATATCCTCCCCAATGCCGAAAGCATCAGAAGTCACGTTGTTGCATGTTTTTTCGCCCCCCGCCCTGGGCTGTCAATGAGACCCTCTGGGGCAACAGTAAGGAAACACTGGGACTCTCCTAAGAGGGCAGAGTGGGGAAGCGGGGGGAAGATGCAAGGCCGGGGGGGGCGCATGGCCCAATCTTAACTCAGATGGGGCGGTTTCTTAGATTCCTGGGGACCCCTGAAGATTTGATGGGCTCTCAATATTCCTGCACATTCCTGGAGATTCCTAGGCGTTCCCAGAGGTTGTGGGAGATTCCTATATATATTACTACAGATTTCTGAAGATGTCAGGAGACTCCCAGAGATTCCCAGAGACCCCTTGAGACTCGTAAGCCGTCTTAAATATTTTCATAGATTTTGCAAGATTCTTTGAGATTCCTAGAGTTTCTTGGAGATCCCGAGATTCCTAGTGACCCCTTAAGATCCCTGGCGATCCCCAGAGATCCCCACATATGCCGAAGGACTCCTAGATATGCTCAGAGATGCCACGAGATTCTCACAATTGCTCCAAGATCCCAAATATTCAAAACTATTCTTAGATATCCACAGAGATCCTCAGGATATCCCCAAAGATCCGTAAGGATTCGGAGGGCCCCCCAGAGATCCCTGAATATGCATAGGGATTACTATCGACCCCTACAGTTGCCCCACGGTTCCTTGAGTTTCCTGGAAAGTATTTGAAAGTCTGAGATATACTTAGAAATGCTTGGAGATTCCCCGAGCTTCCTGGATATCAATAAATCACAGAGATTGATAATTGAGATCCCCAAGCATTCCTGCATATTCCTACATATCTTTGAACATTCCCGGAGCGTCCTAGAGATTCGAAAGGCGTCCTAGACGTCCCTAGAGATCCGGATAGATTTCGAGAAATCCCAAATGATCCCACGCGATGGTGAGACATTCCTGGAGTTTCTTTGAGATTCATTGAGGTTCCTATCGGTTCCTACAGATTCCCCGAGATTCTTGGAGATGCCCGGAGATTTCTAAAGATTTCAAACGCGTCCTGACGGCCCCTTAAGATTCCGAGCGTTCCCAAGAAATCACCAGAGATTCTCAGGGATGCCCAAGGGTTCTTTGAGATTTATAAGGATCCCCAGAGATCCCACATGTACTTAGAGATTCCTAAAGAAGCCATGGAATTCCTACAGATTCTTAAGAGCTGCCAAGAGCTTCCGCGATATTCCTAAATTTTCAGAAAAAAATCCTGGACATTCCTGGATATTCTTAAAGCTTTTGCAGGATTCCCGAGGGTGCCCAAAGATCCCCAGAGATTCGCAGCGATCCCTAGATATTCCAAGAAATCCCTAGATATGTCTAGGCATCTCTCGAAATTCATTCCCAGATATTGCTTGAGATTCCTCGAGGTGCCGAGAGGTTCCTGAGAGGTTCCTAGAGATGCCAGAGGAGTGCCTTGGAAAAGCCAAGAGGTTCCTAAGCTATTCCTCGAGATTCTCAAACAAAGGTCCCTGCAGATTCGAAGAGGTCCCTAACGCATTCATGGAAATTCTGACGGATTCCCAGAGACCCCTAGACATTTCTAGATCATCCCAGGGATTCCTTGGATATTGCGAAGGCCTGACGGCCGGTGCCGCCGACCCTGTTCGCAATGCGCAGCAAGAGGCACGGGCTGTGGGATGGTTTGGGGGAACGGGGAGAAGGACGAGAAGGTGGGGGAGGGAGGTGTCGCATCTGACCCGGGACTTCCCCGGGACTCCCCCGGGACCCCCCCCGGGACCTCCTCTCCCCCCCCCGTCGGGGAAGGGAAAGGGAAGGGGCTTCCCTTCGACTCAATGACGACGTTGCTCAAGGTCGGTACGGGGGGGGGGCGTCGTATCTGACTCGGAAAGGGGGTCGCTACCCCCCCCGCTACCTCCCCCCCCCTCCCGGCGGGGGAGGAATGAAAGGGAAGGGGCTTCCCTTCGACTCAATTACGAGGTTGCTCAAGGTCGGCTTGGCTGGAGCCCAGGGGAAGAGGTCTCCCAGGGGAGAGGAGCGTAATCGACCCGGGGCGGGGGTCGCTACCCCCCCCCCCTCCTGAGCGGGGGCATGGGATCCACAAGGGAAGCCTGTCCCTTCCTTCGACTCAATTACGAGCGTTGCC
Source organism: Prorocentrum cordatum (assembly GCA_963575745.1). Lineage (NCBI taxonomy): Eukaryota > Dinophyceae > Prorocentrales > Prorocentraceae > Prorocentrum > Prorocentrum cordatum. Next base: position 35,292 of record CAUYUJ010017414.1, read on the forward strand.
TCAAGGTCGGCGTCGGCTGGAGCCCAGGGGAAGAGGGAGTCCCA
>CAUYUJ010017414.1:35435-100435 GCA_963575745.1 Prorocentrum cordatum
CCCCTCTTTCGTTAAGAAAATGTTCCTCCTTCTATTTGGCCTACTTCCTCCTCCATCTCCTCCTCCTCCTCCTCCTCTTCCTCCTCCTCCTCCTCCTCCTCCTCCTCCTCCTCATTATCACCACCACCACCACTACCATCCTCATCATCATCATCATCATCATCATCATCATCATCAGCAGCATCAACAGCCACATCACCATCATCATCAGCATCAGCAGCGGCATCAGCCTGATCATCATCATCATCATCATCAGCAGCAGCAGCAGCATCATGATGATGATGATGGCCATCATCATCATCATCATCATCATCAGCAGCAGCATCATCATCATCATCGTCATCATCATCAGCATCACCATCATCGTCATCAGCATCACCATTTACATCACCACCATCACCATTAATATCATCATCAGCAGCAGCATCAGCAGCAGCAGCAGCATCAACAGCAGCATCACCATCATCAATTCCAGCATCATCAGCAGCATCATCGTCAGCATCAGCATCATCGTCAGCATCATCAGCATCATCAGCAGCAGCACCATACTTATCAATATCATTACGATGAGTTGCATCATGATCATCCGTACCCTCATCCTTTCTCTGTGCTCCCGGCACGTCTTCGGGCCTCCTTGGGTGGTGGCGGGCCGCGGGGATTCGAGGCCAGAGGGCCTCTCCTCTCCGCCGCCGTCACCCAGGGAAGAGCAATCGGCATGCGGGCAAATCTGCTTAGAGCTCCAGGCGGTATTGTTTGGGATCGGCGCCAGACCCATCTGGCTGCGCCGTCGGCGCAGCCACTGTGGGGCCCAGCGCCCCGTTCCCAGAAATCCGCGCGGATGTCCGACAGTTTTCACATGTATGCCAATATGTGTTTCCTGCTAGTCGCCGATCCTCGAGGATCGAGGTTCCTCCGCGTCTTCGGGCCGTCTTCGGGCGTCGGGGGGGAAGAAATCCTGGGACCCTTTTTTGTTACTCTTCCCCTGCCTCCTACTCCTCCTCCTCCTCCTCCTCCTCCTCCCCCTCCTCCTCCTCCTCCCCCTCCTCCTCCTCCTCCTCCTCCTCCTCCTCCCTCCTCCTCCTCCTCCTCCTCCTCCTCCCACTCCTCCTCCTCTCCTCCTCTCCTCCTCCTCCTCCTCCTCCTCCTCCTCCTCCTCCTCCTCCTCCTCCTCCTCCTCCTCCTCCGTCTCCTCCTCCGTCTCCTCCTGCCGTCTCCTCCTGCCGTCTCCTCCTCCTCCTCGCTCCGCCTGCTGCCCATCCTCCGCCGGCAGCCTCTCTGGCTCAGGCCGCGCCCCCGCGGCCGGCGGCGGGCCTCACGGCGCCCCCTTCCATGCTGACCAGTACCGCACCCGCTGCCCGCTGACGCGCCGGGCCATGCCGGCCGCCGCGCGGGCGGCCGCGTGGGCCGCGGCAGGCGGCCGGGCGGGGCAAAGCCTCGGGCGCCGTCGAGCGGCTGCGCTCCGCTATACGTGGCGAGGCGAGGGGGGCGAGGAGGAGCGAAGGCCTTCGCCTCATAGGGGAACAGAAAGTGACATGAACATAAAAACTCGGAGGTCCGCGCGGATTTCTCGGATCGGCGCTGGGGCCCCCCGGCGGCGCCCTCCGGCGCCGCCCCTGGCGCGCCCCGCGCGCCGGGGAGGGGGGTCCAGCGCCGATCCGAGAAATCCGCGCGGACCTCCGAGTTTTTATGTTTATGTCATCTTTCGTTTCCCTAGAGAAGGCCTTCTCAGCAGGCGGCGGGACTTCTCGGAAGCCCTCGCGCCTGCCGAGGAGTCCCTTCCTCTGTGCCCTCGGGGAGGGCTCAGAAGGAGAGAAGGCCGGCGGACTTTCGAGGCCCCCCGAGAAGGCCCGCCCCTGTCTCTCGCTTCCCCCACGGGCTCGCCGCCGAAGGGACGGAGAGTCGTAGGCATGGACTTGCGGAGGTCCACGCGAAGTTCTCGGAGGGGCGTTGGACCTCCCTCTGACAGCGCCTCCAGCGCCGCTCCTGGCGCGCCAGTTAATTGGGGGTCCAGCGCCGATCCCAGAGCTCGGCGCGGACCTCGAACAGCTCATGCTTATACGAATTGTGTGTGTGTTGGAAACACCGCAGTGCCCAGATCCCATCACGCTGGGAAGAGTCACGACGGAAGGATTTGGCCATTTTCGTATTAATGGGCCCTCACCAGTCCCCGAAACCCGTAAATAAAAATCGAGTGGGGATGAGGTCGTAGCATTGTTGGTTCAAGACACGCCTCAATCGCAAGTTACAGTATTTGTCTTGGCCATGTCGTGTGCGGGTGGGTGTCCCTATCGTGAAGTAATGTGGCTTCCTGTATTGTTTGGCATCGTGTTTGATGGCTCTCTGCTGATCCTGCAGTTTTCATGACCAGGTCTAAACCACTCGATAGAAATGGCACTAGACGGTACTAGACGGCCGATTGGATGTGAGATGTGAAGGCTTAGCTCGGTTGCCAGCGGTCGAACCCACTTGTGCCCTCGTTTTCTTTTGGTTGGCCAAAAGTTTGAGGCGGTTGTGTTGCCATCGGTTCGTCGCTACATTCTCGGGCCAATCCAGGTTGCGTTGTCTTTGCTTCACACAGTTGCGATATGACTCAGGCCACCCTACATATCCAAAGGAGGTGTGCTCTCTGAACGCAATACGTACTGCGCTTGACCCTCCAGATGTCAAAAGACTGCCGCCTCTGCCTCCGACTCCCTTCTTCATGGCGCGCTGGAGGACGGCCCGGTCAGCAAGCAGCAGCTCTGCGTCGATGTGCTATGCTATGCGATGCTGAAGCCCATGGTTGGCGACTGTTGCATGAATATGTATATATATATATATATATATGTGGGGAGGGGGTCCTGGACCAGGGGGGGGCCTCACTTTGCCCAGTGGCTGTGGTCACCCCCCCGCCGGAGACGCCAGGACGCTCCCAGGACCCTCTAAAATGGCTCCAGGACGCCCTCAGGACAGCCCAAGAGAGGCCCGAAGCGGCCCGGGAGCACTCCAGGACGGTTAAAAAGCTGCCAAAGCGTCCCAGCAGGTCTCCGACAGCATTCCCGGGAGGGGCCCAAGAGGGAATCGTCATTGATTTGTAGTGGGTTTTTGAAGGGTTTTGGCGTTCTCCCCAGTTCGGCTTCCAGACGCTCAAAGACGGCCCACGAGGCCCGCAAGATCGCCTCAATACGAGCCAAGAGGCCCCCAAGAGACCACCGAGACAGCCCAAGAGGGCCCCAAGACGGCCCAGGAAGCTTCCAAGACGGCCCAAAAGAGCTCCCAGAACATTCCAAGAGGAGCCCCAGATGGGGAACACGAACTGACATTTCGAGCCCTCGCCCACCAGAAGCTCCCAAGAGGCCCCCAGGAGTCCGCAAGAGCCCCCGAGAGGCCCCCAGGTGACGATAACGATGACGACGATCACGACGACGACGATAATGATGACGATGGTGATGATGAGGATGATTATGTTGATAATTCAGATGACGATACTGACGATGATGACGACGATGGCGATGATGACGATGGTGCGATGGTGATGACGATGTTGCTGCTGATGGTGGTGATGGTGACGATTGTGATGATGGTGATGGTCATGGTGATGATGACGATGCCGCTGACGATGACGCCGGATATGATGGTGATGAGGGTGGCGATGATGACGATGACGATTATCCTAGCTAGAACTTGAGCGCGCGCGAAGCGCGCGCGATGGTTCTAGTATATATATATATATATATAATGAGTGTGTGTTCGCCGGTCGGCGCGAGGCCCCCCCCCCTCCCACCCCCTGGCATTCCGCCGACCTCCAGCAGAGGATATGTGCGGCTTCCGATCTCGTACGTGTTGTCTGGTCTGCCGCCTCGCGTCGCGCTGTCTGCGTGCCGCTGCTGCTGGCTTCTCCTCTTCTTCCTCCGCGTTTGCTGCGGGGGCTTCCTCTGGGGACCTCTCGACTCGGACCCCTCGGGGCGGTCGCCCCCCGCAGCGTTCAGGGCGTAAAGTTGCTCAGACCTGCGTTCTGAAACTTCCTGGGGAGCTGGCCCAGATCTCTTACACGACAGCATTCTTGATCGCATTTCCGGCTGCATCTTGCTACCGCCCTTCGCCCGTTTGCCCGCCGGTCGTTGGGAGGAGGTATTTTTGGGACTCCCGGATCCCAATCTGCTTTCGGCGCCTCCCTACCTCAGGAATCGATCTGCTTTTGCTGTGTGTTGTTATTCTCTGGGAGGGCCTGAACACAATCTACTTTATCCGCCTTCCTACTTCACGCTTTTACCCACAGTCAACCCTGGTAGTCAGGATGGCCGACTTCCCAAGGGTACCCTTGCATCCGTGCCTCTTCTGTCATCTTCGGTCCATCTTCAACCACGTTCGATGGCCAGCCCCGTTCGAAGAGCCTCGGCATGTGCGTCCAAGGCTTCTGCATCCTTACCGCGCATCCTCACCATACGGGTTGACTGTACTTTTTCCGACCGACGTGCCGCGCCGCCACCAAGCGAAGTGCACACCGGAGAGGCCAGAAGCGAAAAAGGCGACAGCGGAGGAGGGATGGGGAACGGGGAAAAGATCCCAGAGTCTCAAGCGTCGTCGTCGTCGGCGTAGTCTGTCGTCCGTGGTCGCCGTCGTCGTCGTCGTCGTCGTCGTCGTCCGTCGTCCGTCGTCCGTCGTCCGTCGTCCGTCGTCCGTCGTCCGTCGTCGCCGTCGCCGTCGTCGTCGCTGTACTTCTTCTGACCGCTCATCCGAGGTGCCCTGCTGACGGTGGCGGCCACGGCTTCGCCCTCGCCGGCAGCCTCTTCGCTCGAGGAGCCCCGGCGGCCGGCGGCGGGGGCGCACCGCAGCGGGGCTCGACCGTGAGGACGGGGAGGAGGAGGAGGAGGAGGAGGAGGAGGAGGAGGACGAGGACGAGGAGGCGGAGGAGGAGGAGGAGGAGTAGGAGGAGGGGGAAGGTTGGAGGAGGAGGAGGAGGAGGAGGAGGAGGAGAGTTGGAGGAGGAGGAGGAGGAGGAGGAGGGTTGGACGGTTGGAGGGTTGGAGGGTTGGAGGGTTGGAGGGGAGGGTTGGATGAGGAGGACGACGACTGCGACGAAAGGCGAGAGGAAGAGGACGCGAGGCGCCGCTGACGGAGTCCAGCGGGCCAGCCGATCCTCCCGCAGGCGGCCGCTCGTGAAGAGGAGGGGCCGGCTGCGGGTCCCTCGCTTCGTGGCGTTTTCTGTTGTTCGTCCCTCGTTCTGATCGGTTCCAGCGGGATGCGTTCCAGCGGGACTGCGGCGCCGATGAGGGGCAGGAGGAGGGGAGGAGGAGGTGAGGAAGAGGATGAGACGGAAGGAGGAGAGGAGGAGGAGGAGGAGGAGGATGGGGGAGGAGAGGAGGAGGAGGAGGAGGAGGAGGAATTCCTCCGGGATGCGTTCCAGCTGCGCATCGCCCAGCGCGCGTCCGGGGGGGGGCCCAGATCGTCCCAGTCGGCCGGGGGAGGCCGCCCGAGTTTTGGTCCAAAGGCCAACCCCTCCCAATCCCCCCCCCCATGGCTGGCCCGGGGTCTGAGAGCCACATGAGGGCGATCTGCCCTCCTCCAGACCTCAATGGGGTCCGAGTGTGTGTATATATTTATATATGTGTATATATTCACATGTGTAATTATATATATATATATATATCTACATACATACGTGCTTGGTATCCTATCCTCCTCCTCCTCCTCCTTGGTCCTCCTCTTCCTTCTCCCTCCTCCTCCTCCTCCTCCTCCTCCTCCTCAACTCCTCCTCCTCCTCCTCCTACTCCTCTCCTCCTCCTCCTCCTCCTCCTCCTCTTCCTCCTCCTCTCCTCCGCCTCCTCCTCCTCCTCCCTGTTCCTCCTCCTCCTCCTCCCCTCCTCCTCCTCCTCCGCCTCCTCCTCCTCCTCCTCCCTCCCCCTCCTCCTCCTCCTCCTTTTCCTCCTCCTCCTCTCCCCCGCCTCCTCCTCTCCTCGACTCCGCCTCCTCCTCCTCCTCGGGCCTCCTCCCCCTCCTCCTCCTCTCCTCCTCCTCCTCCTCCTCCTCCTCCCTCCCCCCTCCTCCACGCTGAAACTCCTACTCATCCCTCACATCAATGGGGTCCGAGTGAATCGGGGGGGTCGGAGGATCGCGCATCGGCAAAGTATCGGCCGTGAACTGCTCTGAGCGCCCTGCGACTTCAACATCCGAGACCGCTTCCCGTTGTCCTCCTTTTTCGGGGGCGGCCCCGTACCCATTCTACTTCAACCGCCCGATCGCCTGGCTACGTCATGCTTTTGCCTGCTGCCGGACGGCACGTAGGCAGCCTGGCAGCCGTAGGATGCAGCTTCCACCCACTGCACGGCTGATACGAATTTCGCTGGGTGCTTTTGGATCTCTGCATTCCCGCGGCCCACCCTCGACCAATTCCTTTGGCCAGCCGCGTCTTGGAAGGGAACCGACCACGAGCGTTCTCGCCCTTTTTCGGGTCCCCAGGCCATCGGGAAGCAGCGTGGCTCGAGAACTACCCCAGATGGACGGGGTCGGGCACTCCAGTCGCGAGTGCTTCCAAGCGCTGTGTTTCCGCCACGACGTCAGGCGTCGGACATTCCTGGCGGTCAAGACCGCGTGGGCTGTCCCAGAACGGGCCTCGCCATCGATAAGTCGAGGGGCACCCTCGCACCTTCCTGGAAGCTTTTTTGGAGTGACCTGGGACCTACACCGAGCAGAACTCTTGAGAAAAAAAGCGCAAGGCGATCGGGGACTCCAGATTCCGCCCAAGGAGATCAAGAATCTGGGCTGGGCCCCGGGCGTTGTCTTGGAGCTCCTCTTCCTCCTAATTCGAGTGCTCTAGTACCTCTGGACCCGGACTGCTGCTTTGTTTTGAGGAAACGCCCTGGATTGCGAAGTCGGTGTTCCTCGCCTCGAATTGTCTTAACTCTCAGCAGGTGCCGCCGCGCTGGAGGGGACGATGGGGTAGCTTGCAGAGCACTTGCCCCACCTCCAGCAGGCTCCTCCGACCCGCACCCTGGCCAGCAGCGCAGCAGGAGAGGCAGCTCACAGACTCCGCGGCCAGGGGGGGCAGGCAAGCCCGCATATAGAGCTCGTCTCCCGTTGCGCTGCCTTGTCGCACCTCGTGGGGTGCAGGAGAATCTCCAGCCCTGCTCACAGGCCCCCCCCCCTCGCCCCACCCCGTCTTCGAGCGCCTCTCCAGCGGGCTCTTGGAGCCTCAAGCCCCGTGCTGCTGGTCTCGGGGACTCCTCCTCCTCCTCCTCCTCCTCCTCCTCCTCCTCCTCCTCCTCCTCCTCCTCCTCCTCCTCGTGTACCCTCGCAGAACCGATTGTCGCGGTCTCGGGGCCACCGACTGTGGCATTCGCAGCAGTGTCGGTCCATCTGGCACCGGGTGCAAGGGAAGCGCTCCAGGGCAGGCGCAGACGGGGGGAAGGAGGGTGCGGAGGGGGCCAGCCAGCGCGGGAGGCCAGATGGGAAAAGAGAGGAAGGGGCATTCGCTGGCGATCTGTCGAACACATGTTCCATCCCCCCGGCGAGGAGAAATGCAAGCCCGAGAATCGCAAGGCGTTTGGCGATTCCCTGCTGGGCCCATGGAACGAGCTGTACTCTCAGTACGTGATCCAGGCGTTTAACAACACCCAGGGGCCAGCCATGATGACGCTCGGGGACGGGCACTACAACGGCATGTTCTTCAACTTCATGGCCCACATCAACCGAACGGCCTGGGAGAGCAAGAAGAATTTCACGGTGGTCAACATGGCGCTGGACACGCTCGCACACCAGGCCTGCACGGGCCTCCGGGAGCGGCTGTTGATGACCCGCCTCCAGTGGGAGGAGCACTACGTGGAGGAGATCACCGAAGAGCCGCCGCCGCCAGAGCGCTCGACCTTCCTCGGGCGCCTCAGGAGCTCGGGGGCGGCGAAACGATGGGGATTCTTCCCCACCCAGACCCCCCCGCGTTGTGAGAAAATCACAGCGGGGAGTCTGCCGCGACTTCCGGCCCCCGGGGGCCCTCACCGGGCCCCAGGGCCGTCAAAACACGACTCAGAATGAAAAACCAGTCCTGGGGAAGGGGTCCAGACCTCTGGGCGTCGACGTTGTGACAAGAATCACGACGTCGGGAGTCTGGGCAGGAGGGGGGCAGGGGGGGGGGGGAACGTCGACCCCCCGCTGGCCCATTCGTCCCACCCTGTCCGGGATCGGGCAGTGCAAGAGCGCCGTGATGTCTTGGTTCGCCTTGGCCCTCCAACAAAAGGTCAAACATCTTGTTCGTTCCTGGCCCTGAGTCAGAGTGTTGTGAGCGGAGAGTTGACAATTCAATGTCTTATCACGATGCCCACCGTGGGTTGGATACTAGTTTTGAATGGGGCACTATCGCACGTCTCCTCCTCCTCCTCCTCCTCCTCCTCCTCCTCCTACTCCTCCTCCTCCTCCATTCCTTCTCCTAACAAATGACTTCTCCCTGTCGCACCCCGAGGCCAGTATTTAGGGCGGGCCGGGCGTTTCGCCTGAGACGTGCTCACCATCAGCTTCACAAATGGAGGGCGGGTGGTTTTCAAAATGTGGCTCTCGCGTTAGCGCCGCGCACACTCGTCTTAAACATTTGCAGGAGTTTCACGGATTGAGGGCGGGTGGTTTTCAAATTGTGGTTCGCGCGTTAGTGCCGCGCACATTCGTGTTAAACATTGCGAGAGTTTCACGGATAGAGGACGAGTCGTTTTCAAAATGTGGTTCTCGCGTTAGCGCCGCGCACATTCGTTTTAAACAATTGCAGGGGTCTCACGGGTTGAACGCGGTTCTTTTTCAAAATTTGGTTCTCGCCTTAGCGCCGCGCAGATTTGTTTTAAAAAATGCAAGAGTTTCATGGATTCAGGGCGGTTCTTTTTCAAAATGTTTCTCCGCCTTAGCGCCGCGCATTTTCGTTTTCACAATTGCAAGAGTTTTACGGATTCCCATGATCAGCGTACCCAGAATGATGTTTTGGAAGGGTTCAGGCTTATGAGGGTGCACGCGTTATGCTGAGTCGTGGTATTCAAGTCCCAAGAACGGCGTTCTGGCATAATCCAGGATCGTCAAGACGCAACAGTCAGGTTGATCAGTGGCGTTGAAATCGCGAGAATAATGTTTTGGCATGCTTCAGGGTCTCCAAATAGTTGTCTTCCAACGTGGCAGTTACCTCAGTAAGCATGAAACGTTGTAGGGGCCTGTGAAGAGGGAGCTTGGAGGGAGGCTGTATTCCAACATCGTTGATGCCTCTTGGGTTTACACTGGTCCTCCTCCTCCCCCTCCCCCTCCTCCCCCTCCTCCCCCTCCACCCCCTCCTCCTCCCCCTCTCCCCCTCCTCCCCCTCCTCCTCCTCACCTCCTCCTGCCCCCTCCTCCTCCCCCTCTTCTTCCTCCTCCTCCTCTCCTGCTCCTCCTCCTCCTCCTCCTCTCCTCCCTCCTCCTCCTCCTCCTCCTCCTCCTCCTCCTCCTCCTCCTCCCTCCCCTCCTTCTCCTCCTCCTCTCCTCCCTCCTCCTCCTCCTCCGCCTCCTCCTCCATCGCCTCCTCCTCCTCCTCCTCCTCCTCCTCCTCCTCCTCCCTCGCCTCCTCCTCCTCCTCCTCCTCCTCCTCTCCTCCTCCATCGCTCTCTCCTCCTCCTCCTCCTGCTCCTCGCTGCTCTCCTCCTCCTCTCCTCCTCGCTCCTCTCCTCCTCCTCCTCCTCCTCCTCCTCCTCCTCCTCCTCCTCCTCCCCCCCTCCCCCTCCCGCTCCTCCTCCTCCTCCTCCTCCTCCTCCTCCTCCTCCTCCACCTCCTCCTCCTCCTCCTCCTCCTCCTCCTCCGTCTCCTCCTCCTTCTGCTCGCCTGGTTGTCCCTTCCCCTGGCCTGCGACCTGTGCAGCTGCCGCCACGTTCGTGGGCTCCTGCAGGCCCAACAGAGTGACGTCTTACACGGATCAGAATGACCCAGAGGGGGAACACGCACAGAGACAGACACAAACACAATCGTCGACCCCCTGGAAAATGTGGGAGTATACGGGGGGAGGATGCGATCCGTTTCCGATCCGATCCGATCTCGCGGTTCGATTCGGTTCAGTCTTGCCTGCTTGTGAGGGTCCCACGTGTGGTTTCGAGGGCCGAGGGGCGCACTGCGCGATCGGCAGTCCGTGGCATCGCGTCGTGGAGCGCGGGCCTCCCCTGGCCGTCGTCTGCGGCCCTGGCCCGCGGCCTCGCGGCAGGGCCTCCCGTCGTCCGGCGGCGAGCTTGGGGTGGGGAAGGGAGAAGGAGAGGGATGGGCCCATGTTCCACCACCACTACCATCTGTAGGAGGAGGAGGAGGAGGAGGAGGAGGAGGCGATGGAGGAGGAGGAGGAGGAGGAGGAGGAGGAGGGGGAGGAGGAGGACCTCCTCATCCTCCCTTCTCCCCTGCCCTACGTGTGGCAGCGGTGGTGGAACAGTTGCCCATCAGAGGGGGCCTTCGCGGAAGGTTCGGAGGTCCCCCAGCCCTCCGAGAAGTTTTCTGAGCCATCCCCGAGGACACTGACATTTCTCAGAAGGCGGGAGGGTTTCTTAGAAGCCCCGCCGCCTTCTGAAAAGGCCTTCTCCTTCTCACTTCCCCCCCTCGCTCTCCGCCGAGTCGTGCGCGGTCGGGAGATGTCGGACAGCGTGTCGCTCCGAGGGTTTCTGGCACACCAAGTTTCGGCGCGGCGCGCTACGCATCCACTTCCTGGCCCCCCAGCGTTCGAGGCCCCGAGGCGGGGATCGACTACAGAATTGAGTCACCCCCCAACATTGGCTTCATCACCGAATCTATTCAAGAATACGGAACATGTTCGCAGATCTGCGGGACCTTCTGCGTATCCTCTAAGCTTCGACGAACACCTCAATTCGGGGGTAAATCAATTGTGTAGTCGATCCCCGCTTCGAGGCTTCAGAATGCCGAGCCTCGCCAAGCCTCCCGCCCACGCGGAGCGGAGCGGCACGCTTGTCCCTTCGCGCGGCAGAGCGCGCCGCCGGGGCCGCCGCCGCGACACGTTGAGCCACGGTTCTTGATCGTAGCAGGTACAGCATAGCGTTGAGTAGAGTTCGATCGACCAAGGGATCGACTCAGAATTGATTGACCCCAGCCTTGATTGGGTCGTCGAGTCTATTAAAAAATGCGTGGAATGCTCCGTAGATCTACGAAGCAGTATACGCAGTCGCTCGTTGATTCGAAGGAATAAGCTATTTCGGGGTGGATCGATTCTGTAGTCGTTACACTACTCGAATAACATGCCCGCAGATACATACGAACGTTTCGTATGATAGAAGGTCTTGTCGTATGAATATGGTTGCCCTCGGTTGTGCAGTTCTGAATCTCCTCGAGAAGCCAGTTGCCGCCACGTGTATACCTTGTCTTTGAACGTTCTGTTGCGCTGCGGTGTGGCAGGCTCGCGCCGCGCCCACGCGGCGGGCACGCCCGTGCGGGCGTTCCAAGTTGAACGCCCTCCAGGAACCCGGTTTGGGCCAGGGGACCGACAGAGCACAACCCACCTCCCGACAGAAAGCCATTTCTAATGCTGGGGTGGGCGACCTTCGAGGACGGAGCCCATTCAAGATCAAGCGGTTCGCGCAGGGCGGTCCATCCTCCTCCTCCTCCTCCTCCTCCTCCTCCTCCGCCTCCTCCTCCTCCTCGTAGCACGCCAGGGCCCACGTTGTAGGTGCGGGAACTTGCCGCACAGCCGGGCCAGAGGGCAAGCACGGCTCCAGCTTTGGAGGGGTGCCCTGACGTCTGCGCCCGGGCCCCCCGCCCTATAGAGCCTTTTCCGCTCTTAGATGTGTGCCCCCACCAGGCATGCGGCCTTTGGCGAAGGGGGTCTCCGACCTCCTCGTCCTCCTCGTCCTCCTCCTCCTCCCCATCCTCCTCATCAGCCTCCTCAGCCTCCTCCGCCTCCTCCTCCTCCTCCTCCTCCTCCTCCTCGTCAGGGCAGCCGCGTTTTTGTGGGCGTGTGGCGATCGCACCTCGAACCAAAAACTGCACAATCCATACTCTTCGGAGGCCCGCGCGGCGTTCTTGGATCGCCGCTGGGTCCCCCCACTCACGGCACCTGGCGCGCTCCAGCGCCGATCCAAGAAAGCCGCACGGATTTCCGAAAGTTCATGTTCGTGTCGATGTCTGTTCTTCGAGTGCCCCCGCGCCGTTCCCCCTCAGGAGCAGGTTCACCACGCCCCCGCCTCCGACCATCCGCCGCGAGCTGCGCAACAGGACACTCTCGGCGGGCGCGCTGCTGCGCTGCGTGAACCTCGAGGTCGGATTCGGACTCTTTGCCCACACCCTGCCCCTCCCGGAAGTGTTCTGTGGGCTCAGATCTGGCACATGCCATCCTTGAGCAAGGGTGCTCTTGGGCGCAATGAAGAAGCGCGCCCATACGGGGGGTATTGCCTCTTTCCAGGGGCACCCCTGACACTGTCCGCTAGGCAGGTGCATGTCTTGAGGGAAGGAGAGGGAGAGAGGAACATAGAAGGGCGAGGAGGAGACGAGACAAGAGCTGCTAACTTCTATTAAGTTGGTGCCGCCCTTTAGGCAAGCATGCGGCTTCCGTCAGGCAGGGAAGCGCTACATGGGGAAACAATCAGGTACCGATGCCGCAACTCCCCAGAACTCTCCTGGGGTGCGTTCAGACCTGAATTTCGAGGCGAATCCAGCGGTGGCGACGAGGGCCTCCCAGGAGGCCCAACAGGGCGAAAACAAGGCAAGGGTAGCGGTATCGGTACCTCTTCCTATTCTGACAGAAGGGGGGGAGGAGGAGGAGGAGGAGGAGGAGGAGGAGGAGGAGGAGGAGGAGGAGGAAGAGGAGGAGGAAGAGGAGGAGGAGGAGGAGGAGGAACAGGAGAAGGACATGGAAGAAGGGAGAAGGATCAGTCTCTCCCCCTCGACCAAGGGCTGGCTGCCGCGCGAGCTGTTCGAGCACAGGGAGCAGACCAGCACTGCCAAGGGCCTGGTCTCGGGGACCGGCTCCTGCCCCTACAACATGATCATATGGACCAAGCCCTGGATTCTGCAGGCCGCTCTGAAGGTCGCGAAGGACTGGGGGAGCAGGCAGTGACATGCATAGGGGAACAAAAAGTGGCATAAACATAAAAACTCAGAGGTCCGCGCGGACCTCCGAGTTTGTATGTTTATGTCACTTCTTGTTCCCCTAATGCAGCCAGCCCGTATCATAAGGACGCACGATGAGGATGCAAGGGCCTTGGAGGGCCACGTCGGCACTCTGCGGGCGGGGCGCGGGCAGCGAAAGCGGCCAGGGGTGGGCCGAAGGGGAAGGATGCAAGGGTAACCCTGGGAAGGTTGCGCATCCTTACTATGTGGGTTGACTGTAAACACATTTTTCTGTGGAGGTCCGTGCGGATTTCTCGGATCGGCGCTGGGGCCCCCCTGGCGGCGCCTCCAGCGCCGCCCCGCGCGCCAGGGAGAGGATCTAGCGCCGATCCGAATCTTCCGCGCGGACCTCCGAAAGTGTCTGTTCATGTGTATGTGTTCGCTTGTTCCCCGAAGGACGGCGTCCTGATGATCGACACCGACGTGGTTGTCAAGAAGGAGCGTCCCCACTTCAGCACAGAATTCTCGCGACCTGGGTGGTACAGAGAGCTTCAGAGAAGGCATCGCCTCCGAGGAACCGAGAGGTTGGCCTCCCTTCTTCCGGTAGATCTCTGTCGGCAGATGGTCGGCGGGAAGCCGACGGCAGCAGATCGAGGATGCCTCCGCCAGAGGAAGGCCTCCTCCTCCTCCCTCCTCCTCCTCCTCCTCCTCCTCCTCCTCCTCCTCCTCCCCTCCTCCCCTCCTGTTCCCCCTCCTCCCCCTCCTCCTCCTCCTCTCCTCCTCCTCCTCCTCCTCCTCCTGCTCCTCCTCCTCCTCCTCCTCCTCCTCCTCCTCCTCCTCCTCCTCCTGGCTCCGCCAGAGGAAGGCCAGCGCAGGCCGGCGGAAGGCGCCCGCCAAGAGGTGGCATTCGTTCCGGGTCAGAGTTTGCAGTTCGTCAGAAGGAGGAAAAGGTACCCCTACCCCATACCTCTACGGTAGGTTTGCGTCGTGTCGACCAGCGGCGACCCCAGCGCGGGCGTTCAAGGTTGAACGCCGCCGGCGACCCAGAATCGATCGATGTTGAACGATCGGACGTTGCGGCAGCGGCCGATCGTTCAAGGTTGAACGATCCCTGCGGTGTCAAAAACCAACGCTGGGGTCGGCACGACACGAACCTGCCGTACCCATACCTCTACCCCCCCGCCCGTTTTCCCCTTTTTGGGCCTCCTGGGCGGCCCTCGTCGTCATCGCCGGATTCGCGCCGAAATCCTGGTCAGAACGCACCCCAGGAGAGGTCCAGGCAGTAGCGGTGTCGGTACCTTTTTGGTTCCCCAGTTCGGGTCATGTGTCCGTGTGCTGCTGTAGTCAGTGCCTCCAGGCGGCGGGGAAGTTTGCTCCGTACGGCTAGACTCGGCCCGAAGCGTGGCGATGCGCCGGAGGAGTCCAGGGACCGATGCTACTAGCGGATGCGTGATGAGAGAGAGAGAGAGATCAGGTTGGGCAGTGCTGAGCAGTTACCTTTTCGAGGCACCTTCTGGCTGGCAGACGTGATGATCGCACGGAACGACGAGGAAGCACTGACGCACGCGACGCGCGGTCCGGCATGTCAGCAAACGAAGGATATTATCGCGGAGAGTTTGCGGCGCTTGGCGACGAAGCCGAATTTGGCCATGGTCACCGGCATGGAGAACACCCATGCGGACAGGATCAACACAGGGACGGTGTTTCTCATGCCAGGGAAGATGGCCACCACTTTCTGTTATGCGTGGGTGGAGCAAAACAACGAGTACCTCAACGACGACCACGGCGACCAGGCGGGGCGACTGGGTACCGTGCCTGACACTGGCGGGGTGAGCAGGCGAAGTACTTGTCAAGCACGTTGTTTGGTTCGGGTGAGGAGCGGGGCGGAAGACAGTGGTAGCAGGAGGCAGAAGAAGAGGAAGAGCGAACCACGAGTCAAAATTACATCATGAGGGGACTTCGAGGAAGCGTAAGACGATGGATAATCAGAATGACAAGTAGGTGCGCGTCTGGGGCCGAGGGGTGTCCTTGATTGGTTTGCTCACAGGCAGCGTTCCAGGCGACACTGGACCACAACGATTTTCTCAAGCCGTTCACCGTGACGTACGAGGAGGCGTTGGGCTTGGAAACGACTTGAGACCGGTCGGGAAGGACAAGAGGAGACGGACGACGAGAGAAGAGCGACTTGGAAGAAGACACGAGGGATGAGCGATGAGGGCGAGTGCAAGTGTGAAGTGGTACTGACGAGGAGGAAGGAGAAGGGACTAGGGAGGCATGGGGAAGGAGTGAGGTTTAAGGAGGAGGAAGGAAAAAGACAGATGAAGGAGAGGGGCGGAGGAAAAAGAGGATTGCCGAGTACGGTATATGGTGAAAGAGAACCGCGGGGCGACGATGCGAATGATCGGGCGACGATGCGAAAAGACAAAGGGCGGTCCAGCTGCAGATGGTTCGCCACCAATCGCAAGGCGCAGGGTGAATTTCCCAATCCCAGTTCTTCAGGGTTCGGCACATCCTCAGGCCACATCCTTGAAGTCGCAGGTATGGCCGAAGCCTCGCTACAAATGGTCTACTGGGATCTCTATCCATAGAGATGGGGCCCCGTGCCCCCCAGTGGGTGATCTGACCACACGTGATACGACCGCCCGGCTCTCAATTAAGTACCCTCGAGTTGGTTTTGGCCATACCTCGAAAAAATGTTCGGGTTTTCTCCAGGAAGTTTTTCCTTGCTGCTGCGGCAGAATGGTTCCTACTAGCCCACTCCCAGATCGCGTCAGGGATTGTTGCGCCGCTGGGCAGCCCAGTGGGGCCCACATCTGATGCGGCTGGCGGGCGGGGCTAAAGGTGGAGGAGGGAGAGTTCGAAGGAGGGACGAATGAAAAGGGACGAATCAGATTGCGCGTGAAGAGGGACGAGCTACGTGGGTTCTCAAACGTGGGTAGCGCAACAGAGAGAAAGAGAGAGAGAGCGGAGGCGAGACGCGCGCGAGACGTTAGGGGTAGCTGCACTCGGCGTTTGGAGCGGGGATCGCATCATGGGTTCCATTGCAGTCATTGCCAGCTGCATAGCGATGACTGCAGTGATGATCAGAATGATGGTGAGTATGATCAAGATGCTGAACATGGCCACGACTGTACCTCCCGTTATGATGATGTTGCTTATGATATTGATGATGATGGTGATGTTGATGACGACGACGACGGTGATGATGGTGGTGATGTTGATGGTGATGGTGATTGCGATTGTGATGGTTATGATGTTGATCATGACCACGGTCGTGATAGCGAACATGAAGTTGGTGGCCATGACGGTGAGGGACTCCATGATGAGCGCCCGTGGTGACGGCGCACCCCGAGACCCGCCCCGCGGTTTCCCCAAGTCCCGGAACAGCAGCAGGCCGAGCCGCAGCTCTCGACGACGTGCCCGCACGGGTCTCCGAGGGCCTCCCGGCCCCGTCGTGCGCCGATGCCTGCCATGATCCGAGCTTGCGTTGGATGCGAATGCGATTCGCTGAACTTTCTATACAGTGGGGACGCGCATCAAGAAACCAGATGTTGTTCGTCAGGGTATCCTCTGTTTCTTCGCTACGCGGTGACTTCCCGCGGGCGTGAAGGAGCGGCTGCCTTCAGAGTGCCTTGGGTTCCCCTCCAATTGCGCCTCGTTCGCGAACATTCAGGGCTGTGTTTCTTGCGAGGGTTTCTTGCGGCCGCCTCCGCACCGTACTCCGACGGCACGGTCCATTTGCTGCTCCTCTGCTTGCTGCACACCGTCCTCGGTGCCCGAGGGTCGCCTCCGCGCCCCCATCGACCGGCGACCCCCTCTCGGCGGTCGGGCCGCCTCTCCCCCGTCCCCCTCCGCGGCCGCTACCTGCTTTCCCGCCCCGCGCCTCCGCGCGCCCCGCGCCTCCGCGCGCCCCGCTGGGCTCGACCCCCGCGCCCGCGGCCGCTGGTTTTAAGTCGGGCCTAGGAATAATCAAAAATAGTCAAGAAATAATACGGTAACGATTATTCCGGTATGTTTGAGCATTTTTGAAGGTATTTATTATTCAAGACGTTTCGCGTTCACCGCCCGCCCATTCCAGTTCTCGCCGGACGAGGCGAAGACGGCTCCATGACGGGATAAACATAGGCAGGAATTCATACAAGTCGTGTGCTTTGTTGTTTTTGTCCCGCGTTCTCTCTTCCTATGCTATCGCCTACTATGCTCAGGCATGCCCCGTGGCTGTTCGACAGTAGGTTTGTCGTACTTGCTACTGTTAGTGGTGGTGGTGCTGCGGCTGGTGTTGCTGCTGGTGTTGCTGTTGTCGCTCCTGCTGGTGGTACGGTGCAGTGCGGGTGCCGCTGCTGCTGTTGCTGGCGATGGTGTTGATGGTGCCGGTGTTAGTGCTGCTGCTGCTGCTGCTTGTGGTGCGCTTGTGCAGTCGACTGATCCGATGGCAGGGAAGGCGGCATGCTCCCGTGGTGGGCTTGTGTCATACGGTGGCGTGGCAGTCTCGTGGTTTTGTCGCGCTTGCGCAGTCGATTGATCCGATGGCAGGGAAGGTGGCTCTTGGAGTGGGTTCTCCAATGGCTGACCAGATGACTGGCCCGTGGCGTGCCGTGGTAGATGCCTGGGTGCTTGTCCCGACGGCTGCCCGGATTCTTTTCCCGTTGCTAGTCTCGGCGGTTGCCCGAGCGGTTGGTTGCCCCGACGGTTGCCCTGGCGGTGATCCGGCCGGCAAGGCGCCAAGAAGGGCCGAAGAGGAACCCGAAAAGGGCCCAAAAAGAGGCTAAGAAGGCCCCGAGGCGGTCTTGGAGAAGCCCAGGGCGGCTCAAGCGACAGTACTTCCGCGTTGGGTCGCAACCGCGTCCGTCTTGCAGTAAAAACCGGGCGGGGTTTGACCTGGTTTGGGGCCCGTTTTGCGGCCCAACATGGGCCCCGCAGCGTCCAAAATGGACCCCGGAGCGCGCCCAAAAACGGCGAACAAAGGGAGTGATGAAAAATGACGCACGCGAGCCCGGAAGTCAACTGTAAGCTGCGTCCTGGACAACCCCGGGGAAGCCGAAATCAGGCCAAAACCATCGTATTTGCTATTTGTTTGTGACATCCCCACGTGTCGGCGAGAATGAGCCACAGGCGCTGTCGAGGGCTCCGGGAGCGGATCTTGGAGGCCAAGAAAGGGCCCCGACGGGGCCGAAATGGAGCCCACAGGCGTCTGGCAGCGTCTTCAGAACGATACCAAGATCGAGTTTGTCTTGGACGCCGTCGTGGAGCCGTTTTGGAAACCGAAAAAGGGCATTGCCGCAGCCGGGCGGCGGAATGGCGGAGGCCTCTGGGGGGAAAAAGGGGGGGCTAAAGCTCTGTAGTTAAATCTCACACGCCCCTCAGCCCGGTGGGCGGGCGGATTCAATCGCTTCGCTCACTCCGCCGGCCCATGTTGCATGATTGCTTCTGCTTCGCCGTGGGCCCGGGGCCACTGTGGCGCCGCCGAGGAGGAGGAAGATGAGGATGAGGAAGGGGAAAGGAGGAGGAGGAGAGGAGGAGGATGAAGAGAAATAGGAGGAGGAGGAGGAGGATGAAGAGAAGTAGGAGGAGGAGGAGGATGAAGAGGAAGGGGCGCAGGAGGAAGCCTCTCGTTGGCATCTTGAGTTGCTCTTGGGGCCAAACAGGGTCGTCGTCAAGATGCTCCTTTGGGAGGCCTCTTGGGGTCTTTTGAGAAGCCGTTCGGGGGCGCCTGGGAGGGATGTTTGAAGCCTTCTGGGGCCTCTTGGGGCCTTCTGGGGGCCTCCTGGGGCCTCTTGGGGGCCTCTTGGCGGCATCTTGGGGCCTCTTGGGAGCCTCTCGGGGCCAGAAGGCTCGAGTTTTCGGTTCGGGGCCCTCTTGGGCCCTCTTGGGGCCCTCTTGGAAGCCTCTTGGCCCGTCTGGGGGCGCTCTTGGGGCTTCTTGGGCCGTCTTGGAGCATCGACTGGCCGAAAAGGCGACAAGGCCAAAATCATTCCAAACCATCGTAAAATGTATGATTTTGGCCTCTCGGGGCCCTCTTGTGAGGCCTCTTAGAGGCCTCTTGGGCCGTCTTGGGGTCATCATCGGCGTCTTGGAGCGCTCTTTGGGCGTCTCGGGGGCCTCTTGGGCAGTGTTGGGGGCCTCTTGGGGCACTCTTGGCGCGCTCTGGGGGGCCTGAGAAGCCACACCCAGGAGGAACACCATCTCTGAGTAGCAGTTGCCGGGCTGCGGTCGGGCGGCGGTCGGGGTACTTGTCGCCGGGGGACCCCCAGGGGCCGCCCCGCGCGCGCGAACTAGAAAGATTGCTAACCAGTCACCGGAGATCTTAGCACGCATCTGGCCCGCTGGGCCGGCGAATGTTTCGCCTGCAGAAAGACATGCTCGACCTAACGCTGGCGCTGCCGTTTCTCGGCGGCGACCGAAGGAGGGAAAGGAGAAGCCCCGCCGCCTTCCGCACTTCCCCCCCTCGGTCGCCGCCAAGTTTGAAATGAGCCCACGTCGGAATTTCTTGGGGCCTTAGGCATTGGACGAAAGACGCAGCACCTCCCCGAAGAGCGCCGCGTTCACCGACGCATCCCTGAATTGGGAGATGGGAACCGCAGTTCCGAACTGCTACACATGGGGGATGCGCGGGGTCGCACACGAAATGACAGCACGGTCTAGCCGAGGTACAAGGTCGAGGTCGTTTCGGGGAGGGTCCTCTAGTACCCTTCGTGTCCTGTGGATGTTCTTGCTCTTGCGCATCCTGCGGCGGGAACCCTGGGATGCTCTGTCTGCTTGGGCCGGTGGAGGGTCTCGTGTTCTTGAGGGATGCTCTTCTGTCCTGGGTCCGACTGTACAGTCAATCTGCATAATAAGGATGGGCAGCCTTGAAACGAGGAACCCTTGCAGCCTTGTCCATTCGGCCCATCCTTGGTACCTTTCGCTGGCCAACCTCGTTCGAAGAGAGAAAAAATGAACATGGCCCTCCAACGCCCCTGCATCCTTGCCGCGCATCCTTACGATACGGAGTGACTGCACGTGACGCGCACGACGCGGCGGGTCGGGCAGCACTTGCCCGCGCACCCTCCCTGGGGCTGGACTTCTGCACGTCGGCGTGAGCAGGCGCGTTGCCTCCCTCTGCGCACCAGGCATGAATAGTGACTGGCATATGATGTTCCCTCGCGCCCTACATGGGCACGCCCTCGTGCGAGCGGGGTGACTTGATTCTCTAGGCTTACGCCTCATCCACCGACCCCTTCAAATTTTCCGGAGCGATGTCTTTTGGCGTCCGGGGTGGTTGTGGGCGTGTCTTATTTTTTGGAGATGGACTCCGCAATGGCGCTGCACCAAGCGAAGTCTCGGGAAGCAGGAGAGCATGGTGAGCGCGAGCTTCCTTGCCAAACTCGATTCGCCTCTGCGGTCGTGCGAGCGGGGTGACTTGACTTGACTTGACCCTCCCCGGGGCCCCCTGCGCCGGCCGCGGCGCGCGCCCGCCATCCGCCCCCCGGGGCTGGCGGCCGGCGATCCGAGGCGGCAGGCGTCGCGCGCTGGCGCTGGTGGCGCGGGCCCCTGGCTGGCATTAACATCAATATAAACTTCAGGCGATTCGCGCGGACAGTTCGGATCCGCGCTGGGCCCCCTGGCGGCGCCTCCCGCGCCGCCCCTGGCGCGCTCCGCGCGCCAGGAAGGGGGGTCCAGCGCAGATCCAAGAGATCCGCGCGGAGCGTCAAAAGTTTATGTATGTGCCGCGTGTTCTTTTTCTGGTCAGGGTACCCTGGGTTTCTTTTTCGCTCTGCGCGCTGCGCGGTGACTTCCCGCGGCCATTGACGAAAAATGGCTGCGTTCCGTGTGCTCTGGGTCCCCCCCCCCGCGCTGCGTGCATGTCGCGCGCGGAGTTTCCGGCGCCAGGTTTCTCGCGAGGGTCTCTTTGCGGCCGCGCCCGCACTGCATTCGCAGAGGGCCTATTCGCAAATGTCTGAGAAAAAATGTCTTCCTTTGTGTAATGGATCAGAAAAAAACGCGCGGCGGGCCCAGGCCGTTTGCGAGCAGGTACTCTGCGAGTACTGGTGGCGCGCTTGTCTACTTACGCAGCTCTCCAAGACGGGCGGCGGTTGCCCCTCCCTCGTCGCTGCGGCACGCGCCCCGCACGGATCGGGGCCCGGCACGCCTTCGAAGAACAAACAGCGGCACAAGCACAAGTTGTCCGAGCTCCGCGCGGATTTTTTGTATCGGCGTTGGGACCCCCTTGGCGGCGCCTCTGGCGCCACCCGTGGCGCGCTCCGCGCGCCGGGGAGAGGGGCCCAGAGCCGACCCGAGAGATCCGCGCGGGCCTCCGACAGATTATGTTTATAGCGGTTGGTTTTCTCCTACGCTTGGCCAAGGGGTGCGGGAGCAGGAGCAGGATGGCGATGCGCAGCCAGGGCGCGTCAGAGCGGGGCCGAGGGAGGCAGGTGGCGGAGGGCAGCTCGGGTGGTATACTCGTCCAAGACCGAGCAGCCACGGTGAAGCCGCAGGCACGCGTGTCATGGCCCGCCAGGAAAGTTAGAGAAGGAGAAGGAGGCGGAGGAAGTAGGGGACGCGCTGGAGGAGGGGAAAGTGGAGGACAGGGGGTTATGTAGAAGGGGGATGAGGAGAAGGAGGAGGAGGAGGAAGACGAGGCCGATGAGGAGAGGAGGAGGAGGAGGAGGAGGAGGAGGAGGAGGTGGAGGAGGAGGACGAGGAGGAGGAGGAGGAGGAGGAGGACGAGGACGAGGAGGAGGAGGAGGAGGAGGAGGAGGAGGAGGAGGAGGAGAGGAGGAGGCGGAGGCGGAGGCGGAGGCGGGCGGAGCGGAGGCGGAGGCGGAGGCGGAGGCGGAGGCGGAGGAGGAGGAGGAGGAGGAGGAGGAGGAGGAGGAGGAGGAGGAGGAGGAGGAGGAGGAGGAGAAGGAGGAGGAGGGAGGAGGAGGAGAGGAGGAGGAGGAGGAGGAGGAGGAGGAGGAGGGGAGGAGGAGGAGGGGGAGGGGGAGGGGAGGGGAGGGGGAGGGGGGGGGAGGGGGAGGAGGAGGAGGAGGAGGAGGAGGAGGAGGAGGAGGAGGAGGAGGAGGAGGAGAGGAACGAGGAGGGCGAGGAGGAAAAGAAGGAGGAGAGGAAGGAGGAGAGCGAGGAGGAAGAGGAGAAAGAAGAGGAGAAGGAGGGCAAAACATGCTGATTACCGTTTACGACAAGCGACGTTCACGACCCCGCAGGCCGTCGGACAGTGCTCGCGCCCCGGCACGGTGGCCACGCACTACAACTGCTGGGCCAACAAGCTCAGGCCCGCGCCGTCGGCCAGTCGGGCCCCAGGCAGGGCCAAGGAACGGCCAGCACAAGACCTCCGAGGGGGTTCCTCCTCTTGCTCCCTCCCCCCTCCTTGTCCTGCTGCTCCTCCTCCTCCTCCTCCTCTCCTCCTCCCCTCTTCCTCCTCCTCCTCCTGCTCTTCCTCCTGCTCTTCCTCCTCCTGCTCTTCCTCCTCCTCCTCCTCCTCCTCCTCACCTCCTCCTCGTCATCCTCCTCCTCCTCGTCCTCCATGCGCGGTCTTGTCGGGAATATTTTACCTCAAACGAGCCCTGCGGCTGAACACGTAGCGGTCCTAGCAGCGGTCACCCATGGCCCGCTGGTGACGGAAGTTCGGGCGGACTATAAAGGAGTAGTCGGCATTCATAGCCATTCGACGGCAAGCCTTCTATACAGGAAATCCTTCTATGCAGGTCTTAAGCTCCGGATTGTAGGCTTATCACCTTCGGGGGTGACCTGTATCAAAGTACGGGCCCATGAGGACCCAGATAGCTATCCAGAAGGCTCGCTAGGAAGATGGAATGCATTAGGCAACCAGGCGGCCGATACAGCGGCCAAGCTCGGTGCCAATGATCACTACCAACCCTTGTCATCGGAAGTGGAGCTCCAGGACCGCAGGACGAATACTCTCAGGACGTACCTTCAGTACGTGGCTTGTGCCCTAGAGGTTTTCCCTCGTCCGCAGAGCAAGCAAGGCAAAGGCGGCAGGTGCCGCCTTCGTGCCGGCGCCAAGGAGAGCAGTTTTCTTTACAGCTATGCCGATGAGATCTTGGCCAGCCTTCGCCAAATTAGTGCTGGCCACGTGCCAGGGGTTGCCAGCAGGACAGGTGGAGCCTCTTCCTCTTCCTCCTGTGCCCCGTTCCCCCCAGTCCCTCCTCCTCCCCTCCGCCCTCCACCTCTTCCCTTGGTGCCGGCAGGAGCCACCACCAGAGAAGGTGTACTAAGGCCTGCGTCTTCCGTCACGCAGGCGCCTCAGCCTGAGGTAGCAGGTTAGGCCCAGAGCCACAATTGGAAATGGATCAAGCAGAATTTGTGGTCATGCCGCGTCTGTTACACCAGATGCAGGGCAGAGTACCCGCCTCAGACCACAGCGTGTACAGGATACAATGCCGTTTTCAGCGCGATCGCTGCCAATCCTCGCAATCACCGAATCTATATTGCTAGTTGCGATGAGGATCACCTCATATTTGTTTGCTCTTCCTGCGGATGTATCTGCCAGGGCCGGCGCGCCGTAGGGCTTACAAAGCGTTGCAATGAGAGGTTCACCAGCCATCATAACAAGTCAAACTGGGACAGGATGTTCCAGAGAAAGCACCCCGACCCCTCCAAAGGAGAGGCAAAGGTGCTGGACGAACTGCTCCCCTTGAGCAGTTTGTTTTAACGGGTTTCGAAAGCAACTGTCTCCCCCCCTCACTCTCTTTCTCCTGCAGTTGCTTTCTTAGCCTTTGCCGCCCACTAGTTGTGCGACGACGGCGACCTAGGAAATACACATTTCCAGCGCTGATTTGTGTACTCGTCATCGTCGTCGCCTTCTTTGTTTTCCTGAGCGCTTCTGCCGCTCGCCAGTCTGTTCTAGTATTCGAACCCAGCACTGAATCCGAGCCCAAACCCACATCCTCCTCGTCCTCCTCCTTCTCCTCCTCGTCCTCCTCCTTCTCCTCCTGCTCCTCGTCCTTCTCGGCCTCCTCTTCCTCCTCCTCCTCCTCCTCCTCCTCCTCATCCTCATCTTCCTCATCCTCCTCCTCCTCGGCCTCGTCTTCCTCCTCCTCCTCCTCCTCCTTCCCCTCCTCCTCCTCCTCCTTCTCCTTCTCCTTCTCCTCCTCCTCCTCCTCCTCCTCCTCCTCCTCCTCCTCCTCCTCCTCGCCGCCGTGCCTCCCGCTGCCCCCCCCAATCGGTAGCCACGCTGCGCTGGGCCTCGGCCGCCGCTCCGTATACCGCCGGTTGGGAGAAGCCGAGCACGCCCCCCGCCCCCAAACAAAACATTGCCGGTCCGCCGGCGTGGGACGGCGTTCCGTAGGTGGTGCGAAGATTCGGGCCAGACGGAAGGGTAATCAGAATAGGGAAGGGAGGGGCTTCGAACTCAGGCCCCCTGGGGTCATGAAAGGATCAGGACGGGATGTTCTTCTCCCGGCCTCGGGGGCATCAAAAAACGATTCAGGATAAAGGCGCACGCCCGACTAGGTGCCTTCGTGCCTTGCCGCACGGATATAGCCCCCTTGAGGGGAAGCGGATTTGCCCGTGGACGGGCTCTCTTTTTTGGGTAAAAAGAAAGAAAAACATTAAAAAACGACTCAGGATAAAAAGAGGTCCCCCAGGTCGAGACCTCTGGGGTTCGACAGTTATGAAAAAATCATGACGTCGGGGTCTGCGAAATCCGCTGCATGTGGCTGATTTCGGCCCCGCCGTCGGGCCCATTCCTCGATACCTGGGCGCCTCCCGGCGCCAGGAGGCGCCAGGAAAACCAGCCACGTGAGTTAATGATGTTTTATCTTCGGAGGTCCGCGCGAGTGTCTGGGATCGGCGTTGGGCCCCCATTCCTGCCGCGCGGGGCGCGCCAGGGTCGACGCGGGAGGCACCGCCAAGGGCCCGCCCCTGGCGCTCTGGCGCTGGGAGAGGGTTCACTGGGCGGGCGGCAATGGGGGGGTGACCCAAAATGGGTGGTGAAGAAACAGGCCCCAGAGGAGCACTCTGAGGCCCCCTTTGGGAGCCAGCAGGGGCCCTAAAGTGCCCCAGGTGCGTCACCCCCCCATTACCACACGCCCGACGGGGGGCAGAGGGAACAAACGAAACCATCCGGAGGAGGAGGAGGAGGAGGAGGAGGAGGAGGAGGAGTGTTAAGGCTCTGGTGAGGGCCCAAGCGAGGTTTTTAGCTCAGGGAGTGGTTTTCAAAAACGGCCGACCTGGGACGAAAAACTTAAACATTTTTCAAGATTTCAGGAAGTCATGGGCCTTCGGGAATATCTAGGTACGTCTCCAATGCGTTCTAAGCAAAAGCACGTTCGCATCAGCACGTTCGTCGCCACGTCCATCTTTACATGCGTCACGTTATCATACATCACATCGGTCACATACTCTGCAACCCACGTTAAGATCAACAACGGCGGTGATCAAGTAGGGCGGTCCGCACTGCCGCAGTCCATTTCGGCGCACCAATCACATGGCATGCAGCCACATGGGGAGGTTCACCGAAGATTATGATAGAAACGCCCATATGGCGCTGCCCGACGTAAGCCACCGCGTTAGTTTCGACGCGCTACTTACGTCATTCGTTGCCCCGTGGGGAGTTCCGCCGCAGGCCCCAATAACGAGGTCCATCGACTTCCCCCCAAGGCCCCTTGCGCCACCATTTCGGCACGCCCGTCAACGCAATGTGGCGAGTAGGCGTGCTCCCACGGTTGGAAAGAAGGGGTGCGAGTCCCTCCAAGAGGAGGCGTACATTCTCTTGGACGTCGTCGTCCAAGAGAATGTACGCCATTGGGGCGTCTGGTCAGCAATGGGGTTTGTTCCTCATTTACCACGATGCATTGTGTGGATTGTGAGTATGCCGTTGATATTTTTTGGCTCGAGCAATGTCTTCTGCCCCCGAGTCAGATGTGGAACTCCTGCAGCAAGCGGGTTCAGGGTCGTCCGATGAGGTTCTTCTGCCAGCCCAGTCCGCCAAGAGGCGGAGGAGGGGACCACAGGCCCCACGAGAGGATGGCAACCCATTTGTGGCAGCAATCGTGGGCGACCCTTCCCTGCAAGTTCCGCAGAAGCACCACGGGCTCTTGTGCGAGTTCTTACAACGCAGTCGTGTTCGCGTCCCACAGGTTTCTGGTCAAGTCCTGCTAGGTGTTGCGGAGATGCGTTGGTCCTTGGCCCGAGCATCGTTGTCTTTCGAACCGCCCGAGTCTTGCATGCAATGGGGATGTTCCAGACGCCGTGGGGTAATACGAGGCCTCGCGGTTTACCGCGTCCAGTCGGCTGGGGCAATCGATCATCTGGACATCGATTTAGATTGTTTCGACAATATTTTGAGCGGGCTTCAAGGGATATGCCATGATTGCGTTGGTCTCCAGAGGTTTTTGGATTCGTCACTTGCCATCACTGAATACTGTGTTGTGCCTGTGGTTGTGGGATTGGCGATTGTGAACACAGTCTCGCAAGTTGCTTTCTGGGTGCATCTTAGTGAACGCAATCCAGACAGCATGTTTCCTGTCAGTTCGCGCCAGGTGCCTCAACCTAACCATGTGTCTGCTTTTTTTTCGTAAGGTTGCCGACGGTGGAGACGGCTTCGACGCCACCGACGTTGCTGCAAGGGGAGAAACCATCCATCCGAACAGGCTGCATGTCGAAGACCCGTTGTTCTTGATTCGGTGCATGGACTTCGCGTCGTTGCTGCGGGGAGCCCACCACGTGACGGCGGCGGCAAACAAGTTTGTCGAGTTGCTGAGACACAAACGTGCAGTCGACGACGACTTCGATCCCGATTTAGACCTCCCTGGGAGAGCGAGTCTGCACAGACATCGGCCACGATTGGACGCGGGGGGACATAACTACCAACAGTTGGAGGAGGCGGAGGTCGACCGTTCATGATTTGGAAACCTGGGTGGGAGGAGGAGTGGATGAGGACAGGAGGGGGGGGGGGGGGGCAGGAGACGTCCCGTGGCGTTCTGTCGCCACCGCCGTCCTGGGTTGTGGGTAAGAGACCCCGTAGGCAGTTGATGGGATATCGTTGACAATCGCGTCGGCTTTCCCTCGCAGGCCTCCTGAGGCCACTTCTGGGTTTCGCGTTGGGCATGTTCGTGGACGCGTCTTGGTTCGCAGGGCTTTCCAGCGGGAATCTCGGGCGCTTCTTGGGGATGCTTGGGGCCTTCGTGCGCGCGGGGTCTTCGAGCGAGGCGCGCGCCGCCCTGCCCCTGCAGGACATCGCGTGCATGCTGCTCGCTCGACGTTATTTCCAGAACACTCGCGGAGGAGGGTGTGGCCGCCGAACCTTGCACTTGTATGCCGACGCGTCCCCGACGTCAGGCGTTGAAGTCTTCGCAGTTCTTACAGACATTTTCCATTGCGATGGCCCCCCTTGTGAGTACATGATGCCAGGGACTGTGCTTGGCCATGGGTTTACGACCTTATTAGACAAAATCATGGCGTTGGCTTGGACTGTCTGGCTGGTTTGTGGCCCGAGCATCAGGTCCATGGAGGCGTTCTTTAATGACGTGAGGAGTTTCACTGCAGATTTCGGCGTGGAGAGCGGCCTGGCAGACGTTGCAAACGTGCTTGACGATTTTGCGTACAAGGTTGGCCAGCGGTGTTCGCCATCATGGCAAACGTTTGATTACATGTTCCCACATTGCGTCTTCATCGTTGATTGGGATCATTTGTTTGACGCCATCTTGAGAAACACTCTGAAGGACGTTGAGGTTTGGCCCAAGATCTTGGGGCAGCTGCAGACTCTGTGCGCATTCTTCAACAACGATGACTACCTTTTGACTTGTAGGTTGGACGCTCGGCGACGCGGTCTGCGTGAGTGTGAGCAAGCCTTGTCCAATTGGAATGCGACGTTCGCCAAATGGCGGTATCGCACTGTCAGGGTGGTCATTGCGCAGGCTGTCAAAGTTTCAGAATATTGCCAGTCTTATTTCGATATTCGGATAATGGGATCTATCAAGGATGCGTCGGCACTGCACGATGTCGGAACAATATGCAAGGATGCTTTTTTTTTCTGGGAGTGGATTCGCTCATTCGAACACATCGTTGTTTTCATTGATCGCATACGGGAGTGGGGCAGCGGCTGCGCTTGTCACGAGCAGGAGAGGATTGATCGCAAGAAAGTCGCATGCTTCAAAGCTGGCCGACGATTGCACGAAGCTCGAGGTTTTTTAGCGACGATGACGCAAATGATGTCAACGATGGGGAACACATTAGCAGTAGACACGGATTGCTACGGCAACGCAGAGGTTCATAGATGCATGGTTTTTGTTTGTAGACGGTGGTTGGGTGAATGTCTTGAGAAAACGCGGTGGGCGTCGGAGTGTCCCTACCTCTATGCTAACGCGTGCGAGCCAGAAGTCGCTGCCTTGATAGTTCAACAGATGACTGACTTCCCGCCGCACAAGCACCACAGGGCATCGAATTTCAATTGGGCGATCTGGGAGGGGGCCATTCGCAAGATTGCCAGCGGGGACGTTTCTTCGATACCGAGCGCATTGATCGACGAGCAAGGTGTATGGCGGCGCATGTCACTGAACAGCAGGAAAGCAGAGGGGGTACACAGAAGCACAACATTAACTCAGAAAAGGAGCTCGGCGTCAGAAGTCCCATGGAAGTTGAGTTCAAACCGTTTGCAGGCGAACCTTGCCTTGGTGAACGAGTTTGTGAAACAGCCGCGGGGTTGCAACATCGTCGAGTACGAGTACAGACATTATTCGAGAATTCTGCAGACTAAGGAACGCTACGAATGGCGCAGCAAGAAGATGAAGCACAGAGACGTGCTCAAGGCCGTGTACAGAATGCAAGAGTTTGCTAGGGAGGACTGGAGTTTTCTCGATGCCAAAGCCGCGTCAGAGGCTCCCGCCCGCGTTTCGGAACCGAGGGACTGCAATGCAACCCTTCAGGTGGAATACTTGAACGCCTTGATTGCGCCCAACTGTAATTTTTCGTGCCCTCTACAAGACGAGGGTGATACCATATATTTCAAGGTGCTTCGGTCTTCTACTTCAGCTTGGAAGGCCAACCGCACTGTGGGTGATCCGAAGCGGGCGGCGTTGCATTTGCACTTGCAGCGGTTCGTGTTGAAAGTAGACAACGGGAGCGGCACGTTGGTTGTATTTCCAGACGGGCTTCCTGAGAACCTCGATGCTCTTAAGCTTACGTCCTGGCACGCATGGGAATGTCAGCTTACGACGTGGATGGAACGTAGTTCTGGCTCAGTTGGGTGCTTTGAATGGTTCGGGGCCCTCGCTGCCAAGCCGCGCTTTGCCCTGTTGGACGCCCAATGCCCGACGATATGTTTACTGCGGCACTTTGCTGACGACGGTTGGACACCACAGTTGAAAGCGCTTGTGCACACGAAAGATAATGCAGGCGACAAGATTTATTCTTCGGTCGGATATCGCAACAACAAGCTTTACTATCAGTGTTTGTTGCGCCTGGAAAGTTATCTCAGCAATGGGTTGGCGTCGCTGCATTCCGACCAGCCGCTGTCTTACTTCGCGTGCGTTCAGAGAGGCATGTCTGTTGAGCCGAATTTAGGCGACAAATCATACAAGCTACTATTGCAGGGAGGTGGCGGCCAGCCGCATGAAGCACTTGAAGACGCACCGCCGCAGTTAGCATTGCCTCCAGCCCCAGGGCCCCCACGGCGCGTAGAGCCTGCTATCGAGGACGCCAGCGAGGACGAGATATTGGAGGGCGGCAATGGAGCCCCAGCTGATGCGGATCTTGCCTCCGTTCTGCCAGAGCCCCCAGCTCACAGTGACCATGGGCCTCCTGATGGGGCCCCTGCGAGCTCGAGTACGCCAAGCAGCAGTACAACTTCAAGCTCGAGCTCCTCAGCCGCTACTTCGAGTAGCGGCGATGGCAGCGATCGTGATGACGATGCCGACGTGCTCGAACCCGAGCCTCCGCCCCCTCCACCCCCGCCGATGGAATACCCGCTGCTGCTGGAAGGGGAACGCCTGGTGTTCGAGAATGCAATGGCAGCGCACGGGTACAACAGGCTGCGCGTGCTGTGCCACACCCACCGAGGATCATGTGGCAAATCTCGCTGCACGGGCGTTCGGCAGACTCAGAACCTTGGTTTTTTCGAGCCTGTCGCATTTCTTGCCGTGTGGCTGATCAAAGGGAGAGACCCTGTCGTGCGCACCAAGGCGGACCATCGCCAAGTGCGCGAGCCCACTCTCGAGGAAATGAGGCAGTGGTTGGAGGACAACCCTGGCGGTGTGCACCGCGCTTGAGTTGCAACGTCTTTCAGTGTCGTTGCTGCGTGCGAGCCTCGCGGGCGCCCCGTGCTCCACAATTGTCGCTAGAACCGTCCCAGGGAGTCCCAGGTGTCCCCGTGGAGACCTTTTGCGCAGAAACCATCCATCATCATCTCACTGGCAATGGCGGGGGTAGAAGACGTCCAAACAAATGGGGCGGACGGGGGCCCGCAAGAAGGGGGAGGGGTCGCCCGCGAACCGTGTCCTTCTGATGGGTCTAGGAACTGCATGGCAGGTCGAGTGGTCCCGCCCCAATTTGGACGGCAACTGCCATCCGACTGCATCCGTAGTCATATAGGCTCAAGCTAATCTTCATTCAAGCTTCGGTTCCCAGCGGCTGCCCCGCACAGATCCATTCGCGACTCGCCATGGCGCCCAAGGCCCGCCCCAGCCGCGCCGCCCTCGAGGCGCACAATCGCAACCTCAAGGCCTCGGTCAGATTCCTGAAGGCCGAGCTCACTCGGAAGAACATAGCCCTCAAGCGCATCAAGAAGGCGAAGGACTTGGCCAGTAAGGCCATGCGGCAGATCGAGGGCGTTCTCAATCACCACTTAGTTCCTCGAAACGCCCTTCGCAGGCCAGCTGCTCAGGATGCTGCCGCGGGCCATGTCGAGTCTGAGTCTGACTCGGGCTAGCGGCCAGAGCTCGACAGTGAGCACGGGCATCGCACTAGCCTTCCTTTTCTTCATTTCTAGCCCCGTGAAGTCGGATAGGGTCGGCGCCTACCAAGGCAAGAGACACGCCGTCGGAGTTCACCGACGCGTCTGCATCAAGTGGCAGACCTGCAACCCAAATTCATCGTGACCATCCACCGCCATAGTCATCATCACCAATTTGGCATGTGGCTATTCGCATCGTCGCCATGCTTGTCACCATCACACCGTCGCCATCACCAATCGCACAACGAGTGGGAATCGTCATTGTCATGGCCACCATCATGCTCATCATAACGTCTGTGTTGCATATTCTAAGCAGCTTGGCTGTCTGGCTCTGCAAACGAATTCCATTCTTCCACTCCCCCCCTGCCCCCAACGCTGTGCTTTCGCAGCACTCCGACCCGCGGCTGCATAAATTCTCCTGGTCCGACTTTGCGGGGGGCCCCGTGCCCGTGGTTTCTACAGCCGAGCTCTCTGTTTGTTTCTTGGCACTGGGCTCGTCGCAGCTCTTTTGGACGTCGTGGGGTCAGGCGGCTCGGCGGCGTAGCCATCGCACAGTCCAAGGCCCTTTGCAGAGACTTGAGAGACAGGGGTGGAGGGCGGGGACAGATGACGGGAGCTGCGGCCAAGACTGGTCGGCACGGATGGATGGCAGGGGGAGGGGATGAAGAGTAGCAGTGGGCACCAGCGCAAGCAACAGGATTGGCTGGTGGAGGGAGAGGTGGCGAGGAGATGGGCATTGTGCTCTTGCACGCGCGCGGCATCACGGCGCTGTCCACGCGTGCGCACAGAAGTCGCACTTACATAGATGCATGATCTTGCTGACTACAGCCAGCGTGTTCGTGCTTACACCGCCATGAGAAATGCATACCGCAGCGCTGCGATAAGGAGATTTCTTTAAACCATAAGAAGGAAATGTCGACGGCGGGGCCGAAACCACCGACGAACCACAAAAAACCACCGACGAACCACCAAAAACCACCGACGAACCACAAAAAACCACCGACGAACCACAAAAAAACACCGACGAACCACTCGGGAACCACCAAAAAACACATACGAACCATTCGGGAACCACCAAAAAACCACCGACGAACCACCAAAAAACCACGACAGAACCACCGAAAACCATCGACACGGCTTTGAAAATCGATAACATCATGTTAAATTCAAGACCGTTGGTTGCTGGAGCAACGTTGTGCTATGACAAACGAGTCGGGACGAACGTTTCGTTCCGACGGGCCAGCGCAAGGAGGGAGCAGGAAGAGTAAGGGGAGGAGGAGGGTGGCTGGGATGAGGATCCCCCTCCTCCTCCTCCTCAGCCTTCCCTCGCCATGCTCTTCTCCTCCTCCTCCTCCTCATGCTCCTCCTTCTCCTCTCCCTGCTCCTCCTCATCCCTCCTCCTCCTCTTCCCGTGCTGCCCGATCAACCGAGGGCGGGGATATTACGCCCCGCTGTTAAGGTGGTGCATCGGCCCCTCGACCACCTGGGGACAGGGCTGATGGACGCCGCTGGGGGCCCATTGGCACTGCCCCGAGGGTGGGAGAGGGGCCGATCCACCGCCACAACGGTGGCCCCCTCTTCCTCCTCCTCCTTCTCCCCCTTTTTTTTCTGGCCCTAAGGACTCTTAGGGCCAGAAAAAATGCAGACAGACTGCCTTGCGCTGCTCTCCTCCTTTTTTCTCCCTGGTGGTGCAGGGCAGCCCCTAAGTCCCCCACCACAGGGCGCTGCAGACTGCCTGAGGGATCCCCCCCAGCACAGCAGCCCCTTCCTGTAAAGGCCCTCAGGGCATGGTTTGAATAGCTTGACAACTTCACGCCTCGGAGGAGTCCCGTCCATAGTGGGCGCACTTCTCTTTTTTCCGTTGAGCTGACTGAACGCGGCCCCTCAGAGTTTGATTGATTGATTGATTGATTGATATACTCTAAAGGTTTTAAGCATAGGTCGGTTTCGCGTGGCGTGGTTGAAATAGATACCCAAAGGAAAGCTGAGGCAGCAGATCGGGCCAAGGTCGTTCGTGTCCCGATGTTCGCCGATGTAGAGCGAGTTACAACTCGGGGCCCCCGTGGGGCCTGCGGTTCTTTCGCATTCGAGTGCACGGTAGGTCGCGCGTCCTCCGAGGCTTTGCTCTTAGGGTGATGTGTGTCGAATGCGTTCTCGACTTACGCCACGATGCCGATTCGCCGCCGTCGCCTCCCCCTTCTGCTCTCCTTCCACCTCCCCTCCTCCCCCTCTTCCTCTTCATCATCCTTCTTCACGCCGTTACGGGGGAGTGCGGGGGGCGAGGAGGAGGAAGAGGAGGAGGAGGAGGAGGAGTTTTTTTTTTGGGGGGGGGTCAATTCTCAGGAGGCCTAGCCACACAGTTTCGCCAATGAAGCTGTACGGGCCAGAGAGGGCCCAACGCGGCCAACAAACGGGCGAGCGGAGTCGGGGCCCGTGACCGACCGCCCGCCAAGGCGCTCCGACCCACAACGCAATCATTCATGAGAGGGGTCTTGGGTGATTCTGTAGGCGGTTGTCGTGTACCCCAGGGGGAGATATTTGGGGCTGGTCACCTGCATAGGTTGATGCGCCCAAGTGCTTTCTGGTGCTACGCTTCTCTTGGGAACTCAGTTCCGCGTTGGCGCGATGGCGTGCCATCTTGGTGTCTGGGGTAAATGCATTGCGTTGCCACGCCCGATCCTAACCCTCCTGACCGCGACTCGCGGGGCCCGATCGATGGCGTCGTTGGTCGTTGTGTTCCCCAGCCTCCAGGGGTGGTTCATCTGGTGAACATCGTGGTTTGAGTCTCCGAAGACCAGCTCGTCGCTTGCCTGGTTCACTACGCTGGCGTCGTTGTATGAGTCATCGCCATCCTTGTGCCACGAGCCCTTCAAGTGCTCACGCGTTTCTTTCGACGGCCAGCCTCTGAGCTTTCGCCCCCATCTTCCTTGATGGGTCGGGCGCCCCAGCGACCCTGACCGTGGCAGAAAGGGGCGCCGCAGGTGCGCAAGATGATGAATACCGTTTCCCCAGGGTAAGCACACTTGCATTCAAGTGGGTTTCGCTCGTCGGCACGAGCTTCCTTCCGTAGCAGTTTTGGCTCGAGCGTTTGGGAGCGACTCGACGTGATCGCCACCGTTTTGCGCTGTCGTCTTCGGGAACCATGGGTGGTGGCCGCGACAGCTCTGATGAGGAGATCCTGGGTACCTTGTGCAAGAGGCTCGGCGTGTCCGCGGAGACCTCGGGCGCCCCTGAGGACGACGTCAGCGACGATGACGGCAGCGCGCTGACCTGCGACTTCTGCTTGGAGATCGCCGACCCCAGCGACTTGTCCAAGCACCGCAAATACGGCTACAAGTGCTTGCACATGAAGTGTTTCAACGGCCTGCACGCGCTGGAGAGGATCGCTTCCAAGAACCCCAAGGTCAAAGCTGAGCTGCAATCGGTCCGCTATAAGGACGAGGGTCGGTTCAAGTCCATTGCGATGCCCTTGGTATTCGAGAAGAAGAGGGAGAGAGATCAGGGCTCGCGCATGCAGACGGCGGACATGCTGGACATCATATTGGTCAAATCCACCATCAAGCGGAAAGGGAAATCAGTCCTTATGGAGAAATGTGGGTACGTAGCCTGGCACATGCACACCTTCAGGATGACGGAGGAGCAGGCGTTGAAGGGTTGGTCGAGGGACAAAAATGACAGGAATGTGCACAAGGAGGTGGAGAACGGCAAGACAGTCATCGCCGTGCGCATGCCTACGGACCGATGGGGAGGGTCAACTTAGGGGCCGTGCGGCGATGAGACGGGCGGCGCAATTGAGAATCTCGAGGGGAGGAGTTCGCTTTCCCATCCCTCCTTGCCTGCCCCGCCCCCAATCATCTCCCCTGTTCGGCCGCGGGACGAGGTTTTTGGCGGTGGCCCGCGTGGTCTTTGTGGCGAGGTGGCGGGGGAGAGGGCGCGGGGGGTGGCAAGTGGGGGCATCAAGTAGGGGGGCGAACTCCAGAACAGGAAATCATCCACAGCGAGGGCATCACGTCGCAGCGGACGCTGACGCCCGAGGACGCCGCGGACCAGATGAAGCGCAAGTTCGTTGACAAGGGCGATGCCATCTTCAAGGGCATCAGGGGCGTCAAGGCGTTGCGAGCTCGCGGGAGCTCGAGGGCGCAGGACTAGCGACCTTCTCACGGGCGTCTCTGAAGCTTGACGAGGGACTCCGAGGGTCCTGCGATTGTTACCGCGATCTTCTTTTTCAGGGGGTTTAGCCCATTGGGCGTTACAAAACAAGTGGTGGTCCGAGATGGAGGGGGGACAGATTTTTTTGACACTTAGGTTGTGCGTGCCGTTCGGGTGCAAGAGGGGATCCTGAATTTGATTTCCCCCCCTTCAAGTCCAGGATCCAGCGTCGGATGACACCGATGGCGAGGTCGCCGACCCTGCTGACACCGTCACGAACGGTTTGGGCAGCTCCGACGGGGAGAACTTTGCACCGGCGCCAAGGAGGTCGCGGCGTTCATCGTCCGCTGCGGGTTCGTTGGTCGGTACGACACTGGCGCTGAGGGGCCGCGGCAGCCGTGGCCGCTCGAGGAGCCGCCAGCGGTCGCCTGCGCCGAGCGCAGGGGGGAGGTCTTCTTGTCGCAGCAGGGGCGGCTCCACGCCGAAGGCCTGCACGCTGCCTGGGGAGGCTTCCTCCAGGCGCAGCGACGATGAGGGCGACGAGGATGAGCCCCAGGGGGACGGGAAGAAGGACGCCAAGGCCGATGGCAAACGCACTCGCCAAGCCCCGACCTGGCCCACGTTCGACAAGCGGATGCGCCCCGCGGAGTTTAATTCCATGAAGAGGGACCTGCAGGCACGGCTGAAGGACGAGATCAAGCACATCAGGTACAGCAAGGCCTCGCACTATGTGAAGCCTGATAAGATATTCGCCTTGGTGAAGGACGATGGTGACGTGTCCACCTACGAGTACGAGGCCAAGCGGAAGGCGCTGATCGACGATGTTGATGCTCTCTCGCAGCAGGTCGAGACTGTCAAATCGTGGAGGCAATCGCCAGACAGTAACGCGGCGAAGGGCAAGCTCGTGGACAAGCTCAACGACGTGATCAAGCTTTCCAAGAACATGGAGGAGCTCATCGCAGGCATGACGGAGGTGAGGAAGCAGCAGCAGGGAGATGAATCCAAGGTCAAGCGTAAGGAGACGTCCGCCATCAACAAGCACAAGGCGTCCTTCCTGCACGAGGGGGTGTGCGAGGTGCTGGCCGCAGAGTTCGCCAAGTCCGCGCGCTCGATCGACTCGGACTGCCGCTCTTCTCACATCCAGTTGTTGTTCCCTGGCATTCTCCAGCCGCTCAGCCCTTCCGAGGCACTCGTGTCTCAGTTCTCCCCAACTCCAGTCCTCTCCTCACTCCAGTGACTCTCTCGCGCTTTTCCCCCCAACGCCGCCCCCCTCCCATCGCCGCACTTTGCAGAGGAGTGTGCCATGGTCAGCTGGCAGAAGGAGGCGATCCCCAAGGAGCGAGTTCCCTTCCTCTTCGACTTGGCAGGCGATTGTCCGCTCGCAGGGCCGATTGGGAAAGTCGTGGGGTCCAACGCAGACAAGATCGCCGCAAAGGCCAAGAAGGTCCATGCGCTGATGAAGAACGATGCTGCCATGATTGCCTTGGGCGGCCTGAGCGGAGCTGGCGAGCTCATTGTCGACGCCGACAAGCCGAAGTTCGAGGGCGCCCCTTGCATGAACGAGATCTCGCAGAAGCCGTTTCTGGTTTTGGCGAAGCACTTCGGTTGGGGTTGGGACATGAACACTTGGCCTTTCGCTGGTTTGCCGAGCATCGTCGTGACCGTGCAATCGGCGGCGCTCATCAAGACGGTGCCTGTCAACGACCTCTTAGGCTCGGGGCTCACGGCCCTCAGCGCGTTGCAGCAGTGGGCCAAAGCGAACAACAAGGGCGAGAGCGCGGAGTGCATGAAGGACGCGGTGACTGCAATCGTGCCAGTGGGGTCTGCCGTATTTGTGCCGTTCGGTCACGTCCCGTTCGCGACAGGGGTTCCCAAGGACGACAAGAGCGAGGAGGTTGCGACGGCGATGCTCGTGTTCCCTCTGTTCCCGAGAGCCATTGACCGCTCCGAGGGGGAGAAGGACTGGCAGGTCGTCAGACAGTACATCGACCAGACCTTCGAGACGCACTCGGATGTCAAGACGTGGTCGGCGATCAAGGACCCCGTTAAAAGTGGATCCAGAGCGTGAGCGTCGCTTGAGGTCCAGCTAGCTTAGCCACGGTCTCAGCTGAGTGGGTTCTCGGTTATGATAGTCACGTTTCCATGGGACTCGGGGGTGCGACGTGCATCCGCCATCGAAACATTTGAAATTCGGCGTGGCCTTGTTCAAGTTTTCATGCCACTCAGCTGAGCAGGTGGACCAGTCGTCGGCTCTATGCCCGACCAGGGCCAGGGTCGCCTTCCTCTACCCACCCCTCTGGAGCACTGCGCGCACGAGCACTGCATTGCGTGGGTCCGTGCACGCGTGGAAGTAAACCTAATGGCACTTGATCGGCTGGATGCGGTGGCGAGGAGGAGGAGGGGGAGGAGGGATCGTTGATGTGAGTTGGAGGTGGTGGAGGGATGGGGAGAAGGAAGCCGCTGAGAGGTGATGCCTCAGGGGGTTGAGAGGGGGGGGGGACGGCCTCGAAAAAACTCAGGGTACATTAGGAAACTGACTGCGAACGCACATGCGGTGTTGGATGATTCCGAAACGCCCCCTCCCCAGTACGCGGTCAGCCTTGCGTCGTGGCGATTCTCCAGCCCATGGTATCCCCGTGCGCCTCCCAGGGATAGCCACTGGAACCCTTCTTTGCCAGGAGGGGGTAGCCACTTAGGAAATGGGGTCAATTCCTGCACGCGCAATGCCAGTTGCGGTGGTGATGGTTTGGGGGCGGCGGAGGCGACGCGCATCATAAATGACAACCTTTTTTTTGGAGTGGTCCAGGGGCCGATCTTCAAACGCTCCAGGCTAAGGCTTTTGAGATCGTCCCTGGCAAGAAGGGGGGGCCTTGGGGAGAGGGGCTTCTCTTCATCCTCGTTCTCTTTCTCTTCTCCCTCTGGGTCGTCAGCATCCTGGTGGCGCGGCGCAGATGGGGCTTCGCTGCGATCAGAGTCGGATCAGATGTCGAAAAAGCCGCCTCCTCCACGACGGTGCATGCTACTGCCTGCCATCGTCGTCGTCATTCTTGTGGTCTTGGGGCAAGGGGGCAGATGAGAACGCGGGTGAGAGACGCGCCCCCCCCCCCCCGCCCGACGTTCAACCTCGACGCCTTCATGCGAGGACTGCCCGCGCCCTTGCTGCGGGGAGGGGGCGGTGGAGTGTCTGGGGGGCGAGGGATGGAGGAGGGAAAATGTGACGGCGACGGAGGGATGGAGCACGAGAAGGGCGATTCAGAGGATGAAGAGGACAATGACGATACAGAGGCGCGATGGAGGAGGTGGCGGGCGGGCGGGTAAGGACCACGGGAACAAGGCGGAGGGGGAGGAGGAGGAAGAGGTTGAGGAGGGTAAAGCTTTGTTTCTGCACTCTTCGCTGATCACCTTCACTACTCTCATGTGCGCCCAAGTTAGTACTGATGGGAACGTGCACTGAGGACCGCATGTCAGCGCTCGTGTTCATTGCGTGTCTGCCCCGACCTCGTGCGACGGCGGCGCGACGTCGGTCGTGCGTTGCACTTTGCCGCGCGTGCCCGAACAATGCGTGCTCGCACTCTATGTGAGGCGCGGTTAAACGATGATCGAAACGCCCGAACGCGCAAGCAAGGAACCACGAGAAAACCACAACGGAACCACAGGAAATTCAAACGCAGCTTGAAACGCCTCTTGAAGTCGAAACGGTCGCACGCCGTAGCCTTATCAAGGAGGAGGAACAGCTTTGAGGCCCCTCTCCTACAGTGCCCCCCCGCTCCGGAAAAAGCACAGAGAGCGACACGAGCAGGGGCGGCGTGCGGAGGTCCGTGCGAGCTCTCTGGACCGGCGTGTGGTCAGGCCCAGAACGGGCCTTTTAGGGCCCTTTTTGGGCACCAGCTGGCTCCAGAAGGGGCCCGGAAGGGATCTTTTAGGGCTTCGCCCCCCATTTGCGTCACCCCCCATTACAGTCGACACGCATAGTAAGGATAGGCATCCCTCCCAAGGGTACCCTTGTATCCTTGCCTCCTGGGTCCATCCTTGCACACTTTCGTTGGCCGCGCCCCGCTCGAAACGCTTCGAAATGGGCGTCCAAGGCCCTTGCATCCTTATCGCGCATCCTTACTATCCGGGTTGACTGTACCACCCGCACGACCCTGGCTGAGAGAGACTGACTGAATTTTGCTCGTGGGGGGTCCGCGCGGAGGTCTCGAGGCAGCGTCGGACCCCCTGCCCCGCCTCCTCCGCTGGCGCGCGGAGCGCGCCAGGCCACCGGCGCCGCAAGGGGTGAGGGGGAGGAGCACCCAGCGTTCGACCGGAGAAATCCGCGCGAGCCTCCGAGATCCAAGAGTTCATGCGTGCGGCAAGGAGCGCGTGCTTCGAAACAAAAACGCCGGAAGCACAGACTTTCCGCGCTCCGCGTGGATCTCTTGGATCCGCGCCCGGGCCCCCGCGCGCCGGGAAGGAGGGTCCAGCGCGGATCCCAGAAGTCCGCGCGGAGCGCCAAAAGTTTATGTTCATGCCGCCTTTTTGTTTCTGGTCAGGGTGCCCTGGGTTTCTTCGTCGCCCGCGCGCTGCGCGGTGACCTCCTGCGGCCGTTGATGGACAGTTGCCGCGGTCCGTGCGCTCGGGGCCCCCCCGGGCCCCGCGCGCTGCGTGCCCCGCGCGCGTGGGGGGCCGGTGCTTTGGTCTCCCGCGGGGGCCTCTGGCGGCCGTGCCCGCTCGCTGCACTCGCAGAGTGCCCACCTCGCTGTGCTCGCAGAGTGCCCACCTCCTCCTCCTCCTCCTCCTCCTCCTCCTCCTCCTCCTCCTCCTCCTCCTCCTCCTCCTCCTCCTCCTCCTCCTCCTCCTCCCCCTCCTCCTCCTCCCCCTCCTCCTCCTCGCAGAGTGCCCACCTCGCTGCACTCGCAGAGTGCCCACCTCGCTGTGCTCGCTGCACTCGCAGAGTGCCTGCTCGCAGTGCTTAGCATTAAGTCGGGCCTGTCCCCCTACAGTGGGATTTTCGACGAAAGAAGAACAAAAAAAATACACCCAAAAATACCCCGAAAAGGTAGAAAAATAGTCAACCAATAGCCCCCAGACTATTTTTTGACCATGGTTTTGGTTATGTGTGGGGTATCTTCTGTTTTTCGTCGAAAATCCCCCTCTGGGGGGACAGGCCCGACTTAAGCTCAGCACGTCGCGCCACCAGCTCTGGCCCGCCACGCTTCGGTGCCGCGCGCCGAGCACCCCCACTGCCCCCGGGCGCCAGCGCTCCGAGCCCTGCCCGGCCTCGCGCCCCGCGGAGCAGCGCGACGCGCCGTCGGCTCGCAGGGCACAGCGCCAGGGGCCGCCGCCGCCAGGCGCTGCGCAAGAGCCCTGCGCCGACTGCTGTCGCTGTTGGCCTGCCTCCTGTGGGGTCCGCGTGGCGGCTCCTGCCCCCCCCCCCCTCTCGGGGCCACCGGCCGACTGCGGAGAGCGCGGCTCGGGGCTCAAGGGGCGGGGGTCGATGCACACGGGGGTCAGCGAGGGCGCTGGATCTTGCAGGATCCTGCAGAGCTGGGGTCGCATTGACCCGGACTTGCGCGCAGGGTCCTGCAGGATGTTGCAGGATCTTGCAGAGCTTGACTGGCCCGGTTTGCGTTGACCCGGGTCAGTGCGTCCCCGAAGAGGCCGATGATCGACCAGGGTGACTGGGACGAGCAGGCTCGGGCCGAGCGAAAGAACGGGGGGGATGGGACAGGCAAAGCGGGGGATTACGGACTCTGCCACATATGCAGCTTGTCTTGGCCCCGCCGCCTTGCGCGTTCCTCGATACAGTGGCGTTCGGTATCAAGTCAGGGGCGCCTTCTTCGAGGGCGCGAAGTCATTCGCGCTTCGCGCTTCGGCTCCGATTCCTCAGCCTCCTCTTCTCCCCTGGGGGGCGGCGCGAGAGCGTAAAGGTAGGCGCCCTTGTTGTATGCCCTCGCATTTCCTTCTTTAGAGTGCATTTGCGCGCTCGTGTCTGGTAACCGATGGGAAGGCGCCGATTTAGCGTCGACTAGCGTCGAGCTAGCGTCGCTGAGCGTCGCTGAGCGTGGATTCGCAGGAGCCGGCAAGATTGCACGAGAGGCTCACATGAGTTGCCACCGGAGTGGCGCCTACGGCTCCAGGAGGCGCTGGGAAAACCAGTTACGCAGGTTGGTTCGCTCACCTCTCCCCTTTGGGTACCCAGAGATCCGACGTCGTGATTTTTTTCAATTCGCGGTCCCCCGAAGTCTCGACCCATTCCCCAGGACCAGTTTTTCATCCTGAGCCGTTTTTTGACTGTCCCGGGGCCCGGCGAGGGCCCCGAGAGGCCGAAGGCGGAGAAAAGTTTTCCGTCATGATGTTTTCAATGCGTTGGATCTCTGGGCAGCTCTCCCCCTCGCAGCTGGCGCCCGCGAGGCGCAGGGCCTCCGGACGAGGCTGGGGCTCCTCGACGGCGGGGGCGTCCAGGCGGAGAGGACTTTGGCGGCGCACGGCGTCGGCAAAATGTCGGCCACGCGCAGAGGGGGGGTACTACGGGGGGGGGGAGGGGGGAAGGCTTCTTGGGAGCTCCCCTGCTTCTAAGAAGCCTGCCCCCCTCCCCCTACTCCAAAATCCCTTCTTAATCGTCCCCCCGGGTCCGGGTTTTTAAGGCGGTGTAACTGGAGGGGTCCGGTTTATTAGGGAGCTTTCTTTGGATCGGAGCTTAGGGGGTCTGGTTGGTCAAGGCGCTCCGTCGAAGAGGGGGGTCCGGGAATATTAGGTCGCATTTGGAGGGGTCCAGTTTTTTAGGGGGGGTCGATTAATAAGGGATTTGGAGTAACTACCCCCTTTATGCCCGCCGCCAAGGCAAGAGAAGCAGCGCAAGCAGACACAGCCAAGGCGCTGAAATAATAAGGACCGCTGTGGACTCGGGTATGGCGCTCGGGTTCTCGGGGCCGTGTTCATTGGACTTCTGCCGTGGAGCCTGTTTGTGGCCCAAGCCCGCCGAGGCCAGGAAAGCCCTTCGCTTCTTCTTTTGCGCTCCTCTTGGTAGCAACCATGCAGGGAGGAAAAAACAACACCCAGACCTGACAGTTGGCGTTTACTGAACGGCCCTGGGCGATTAAGAGACAGCCAAGTCCTGTGTCGATGCCTTCCCTGGGTGCGTTTACTGAACAGATTCGCTTGTCGGTGTGATTCTTATGGGGGGGATTTCTGGCCTCTAAACCGGACCCTGCCCGTACACCTCCGGAGTTCCGCGCGGGTTTCCTCGATCGGCGCTGGACCCCCCCTGACGGCGCCTCCGGCGTCACCCCCTCGGCGCGCTCTACCCGCGCCAGGGCGAGAAGGCTCCAGAGCACCGGTCAGAGAAGTCCGCACGGGCCCCCAGACGTGTACAGGATCCGGCTTGAAAAAGGAACACTTACTTTTCAAAAGGGGCTCGGTCGCTCCTCTGGTTCGCATGCGTTCCGCGACCTTTTCGGCGGCGAGCCCCCGTGGTGTTCCTTCAGATTTTGGACGCGCAAGCGCAAATCGTGGCGGAACGCCGTTAGAAAGAGGCTGGGCGGTTCCTTCCTTCGGATTTCGTAGGCTTACTTGGAAAAGAGGGGTTTCGTTCCTTATCTATCGTTCCTTAGGTCAGGCAGGATCATGTATGTCCATGCTGTCGTCTCCCCTTCTGCAGAAGGGCGCGTGGCCTGGGGGTGGGGTTGACGGGAGCCGGCCTCTCAGAGGCCCCCCCCTGTGCTTGTGAGAGACGCTCGGCTGCCTCGATACGCCGCGCTCCGCAGCGCAGCACAAGCCGCGCTCAGACAGCGCCCGTGTCAAGACGCTGCGGAGGAGGAGGGGGAGGGGGAGGAGGAGGAGGAGGAGGAGGAGGAGGAGGAGGAGGAGAAGGAGGAGGAGGAGGAGGAGGAGGAGGAGGAGGAGGAGGGGGAGGAGGAGGAGGAGGAGGAGGAGGAGGAGGAGGAGGAGGAGGAGGAGGAGGAGGTGCGTGTTGGCTCGGCGCATTGGCCCACGCTGTGGCGAACGTGCCGCGCCACGCCCGCGTGCTCCGCCCGCGTGCTCGGCTCCGTGCCGACGCGCTCCGGGCCTCGTGCCGCGCCTCGGGGCAGCCGAGGCCCACAATCCCCTCCCGGGAGGCGCCCCCGCCCCCGTCGCGCACCGCCCGCGCGGCCTGCCCTCGCGGCGCGGGCCCCCCGGGGTCGACTGTGCTTGCCCCCCTTGGCCCAGGACGGGCCTCGGGCCCCGAGCCGCTCGGTCGGCGCTCCCCCCCCCCCCCCGGGCCCCCCCCCCCCGCGAGGGGGAGACCCCGGAGAGGCCGCAAGCGGGAACGGCAGCGACGGCGACGGGCCACATGCGCCCAGACCCCCTCGCGCCGTGGGAAAGGGAGGGGTTCTGCTGCCCTCGGCCTCGGGGGGGGGCCCATACCTTGCCGGGCCGCGGGGCCGTCCAGGAGCGACTCGGGACACAGAGCCGGCCCCGGGGAATGGGTCGAGGCCTCCGGGGGTCGACGTGGCAGGGGGAGCCCACGCCAAGAAGCGCCATGCTTGCCTCCAGGGTGCCCCCGGGTGTCTCGGGTTTCGATGGTTCTGCGGTGGAGGGCGCGAATGTCCAACATCAACAATCAGTGGGCGTTCTGGGTCTTTGGCTTGGGTTTCTTGTGGAAGGCTTCTTGTGGTCGAGCTCCAACGACGCGACGTTGTCGCGAGGTGCTCTCTCTCTCGCGGCGCGAGGGGGCTCGGGACCCCCCTCGACGCGCGCGCGCGCTGCGGGGAGGATGCAGGCCTGGACCCTCCGGGGGCGCGAGCGCGCGATCAGCACGATGGAGGCCGCGGGGGAGTGGCTCGTGCAGGAGATGTTCGACTGAGGGGCCCGCCCCGCGAGGGGCCCGCGCCGAGCCCACAGGAGGGCAGCCAGGAGGGAGAACGCCTACCGACGCGCCGAATCGGCGATTCCCTCGAAGATCTGGGAAAAATGTGGGAAGTTGGGGGGGCGACGAGAGTCCAGCAAATGTCGAGAACTGTGGGGAAGCCTGCTGTTTGCGTGCGTATCTATCTGTGTGTCCCTGGGCCCTTCAGGCAGCGCCGCCGTGCCGCCCGTCCGCCTGTGCTCGCTGGGCGGCGATCGCATGGGGGGC
This sequence comes from Prorocentrum cordatum, assembly GCA_963575745.1. NCBI lineage: Eukaryota > Dinophyceae > Prorocentrales > Prorocentraceae > Prorocentrum > Prorocentrum cordatum. The sequence goes on from CAUYUJ010017414.1 coordinate 79,582, forward strand.
GGGATGACTGGGGGGAGCCTCCTCCTCCTCCTCCTCCTCCTCCTGCTCCTCCTCCTCCTCCTCCTGCTCCTCCTCCTCCTCCTGCTCTTCCTCCTCCTCCTCCTCCTCCTCCTGCTCCTCCTCCTCCTCCTGCTCCTCCTGCTCTTCCTCCTCCTCCTCCTCCTCCTCCTCCTGCTCCTCCTCCTCCTCCTCCTCGCTCCTCCTCCTCGCTCCTCCTCCTCCTCCTCCCGCGCCCGACCGCAGGGCTGCCGAAAAGGGGTCCTTGAGGACCCCTCGAGGGTTCCTTCGGGGCCCAGACGGGGGCCCCCAGTCACCGCCCACCAGACCGCCCCAACCCGACCCGAAGGCCTCAAGTGGCCCTCCGTTTCCAGGGGGGGGGGGGGGGACATTGAAAAAACATGTGGAACCCGTACACCCCCCCCCCCCACCCGACCCGAAATTCGGGCGAGATTCGGGTCTTCGGGTTGGGTTGGGGTGGTGTTCAGTCGGGCCTGTCCCTCCACAGGAGGAATATTCTAAAATAGCCTCCCCAAACAAATAATCATTACCCCAGTGCGACCCTACCTTGAAGTTGGAGCCCCTAGGAAAGCAGCATTAGTTGCTTTGCTATGATATGCCATGCTATGCTGCGCTATGCTATGATAAGCTATGGTGTGCTATGCTGTGCTGTGCTATGCTATGCTAAGCTATGTAAAGCTATGCTAAGTTATGGCATGGCATGATGTGATGTGCTAAGCTATGCTATGATAAGCTGTGCTATGCTATGCTATGATATGCGATACTATGATATGCTGCGCTATGTTATGCTATGCTATGCTTGGCTATGCGATGCTACGCTATGCTATGCTGTGCTCTGCTATGCTAAAGCTCCGCGAAGCTAAGATGAAGGTAAGCTAAGCTAAGATGAATCTGAGCTAAGATGAAGCTAAGCTAAGCTAAGCTAAGCTAAGATGAGATACGCAAAGCTAAGGTAAGGGGGCGCAACTGGGGGAACCGCGGGGCGGGGACCGGGGGAACCGCCCGGGGCGAGTTCCACTGCCCGGCCCTTTTTAAAAAAGAGAGTAAGAACCCTTCTAGGCAGAGCCTAGGTAGGGAAAAATAGCCAAATAGCCTCTACAGGAGGAATACTCAAAAGTTACAAAATAGCCAATGATTTGTTTGAGCATGTTTGGGGCATTTTTCATTCTTCGTCCAAAATCCGCCGGAAGGGGGACATGCCCGACCTCAGGGTGGTTTGGTAGGCAGTCGGTTAGGGCCCGAAGAGGGCGCCCTGTCTTCCAATCCCACCACTGGACTGCCCGCCAGGAATTCGTGCCCTGGCCTGCCTGCCTGCCGCAGGTCCCGGCGGGCGGCCCTGCGGCTGCCTGCCCGCCGCCGAGGGGACCGCTGGCGCCTCTCGAGCGCCGCCCTCGCCGCAGTGGCTGCCGCCATCGGGCGGCGAGGTCTGGGCACAGCCGCTGCCCCTGGCCAGGCCCAGCCTGGGCCCCGGAGCGGGGCACGTGACCTTACACATATATATATATATATATATATATGTGTAAACATCTATGTATGCATACAGCCAGACAGCCATACGTGCAGGCCTACATACATGCATTCACACATGCATGCATGCATACATGTATATCGATGTGCATGCATATATACGGGCATGCATACATGCAGACATACATACGTGCACACATACATGCATGCATACAAACATGCATGTATGCATGCATGCATACATACATACGTACACACATGCATACGTACATACATACAGACATGCATACATACATACACACATACATGCGTATATGCATGCGTGCATACACGCATGCGAGCATACATCCATACATGCGTACATACATACAGACATGCATCCATATGGGTTTGCATGTATCTATGTATGCATGCGTACAGACATGTGCATATACACACAACTCCACAACTACATACATACATACATACATACATACAAATATATATATATATATATATACACATGCAACCATGCATGAATGTATGTATGCATACATCTAGATGTGTAAATATATACGTATATATACATATGTATATGTATGTATACGTGTACGTGCATATGTGGCATACCAAGATACGGATTCAAGCATACCTAAATATCGATATGTGTGTATGAATGTATGCATGTATGTACGTATGTATGTATGCATGCATGTGTGTATGCATGTATGTATGTATGTACGTATGTACGTGTGTCTGTCTGTCTGTCTGTCTGTCTGTCTGTCTGTCTGTCTGTTTGTCTGTATGTATGTATGCATGCATGCATGCATGCATGCATGCATGCATGTATGTATGTATGTATGTATGTATGTGTGCATTGTTCCTTGACCCAGGGTAGGCCTGGCCAGGGGCAGCCCGTCGCCCCAGGGCAGGCGAGCGGGCGGCCCTGCGCTCGCCTGCATGCTGCTGCCGGGGTCCGCTGCCACCTGCGAGCGCCGTCCTCTCGACGCGGGTCGGCAGCGCTTCGGCGCAGTCCCTCCCGCAGAGCCGGGCGCTGCAGCTTCCTCGAGGAGGAGCAGGAGGAGGAGGAGGCGGAGGAGGAGGAGGAGGAGGCGGAGGAGGAGGAGGAGAGGAGAGGAGAGGAGGAGGAGGGAGGAGGAGGAGGAGGAGGAGGAGGAGGAGGAGGAGGGAGAAGGATGAGGAAGAGGAGGAGGAGGAGGAGGAAGAAGAGGAGGGAAAAGCGGAGGAGCAGTAGGAGGTGGAGGAGGAGGAGGAGGAGGAGTAAGGAGGAGGGAGAGGAGGAGGAGGAGGAGGAGGTGGAGACACCGGGCGTTCTCGCCCGCTTGCGGGCCCCGGGGCCATCCCAGATCGATCCGGCTCGAAGCCATGGTCCAGGGTTTTGGTCGTGTCCCACGGGGCTGGGACGAGGATAAATCCTTTCCAGGGCGTTCCGGAACGCTCTGAGAAGGCCGCGGCGCCCGAGACATCCTCCAGAGCCGCTGGATCTCAGAGATTCTCGATGCATTCTCACCCGATTCACTCCTCGTCCTGGCTTCGTCTTATCGTGAGCGTACTGCGATGTTGCAATTCTTCCGCAGCCTCGAGCAAAGAAGCTCGTGCAGTTTGCCTTTCACCGCGTGGTGCAACTCAGTGCAGCGAGGAAGGTCGGTAGGAAGTGGCGGCCCTGAGCGATGCAGAAAGATGGGTCTACTCTGTAAGAACGGTTTTTTGAAGGCAGATCTGCCTTCAAAAAACCGTTCTTACAGAGTAGACCGGTTTTTTGAAGGCAGATCTGCCTTCAAAAAACCGTTCTTACAGAGTAGACCATTTTTTGAAGGCAGATCTGCCTTCAAAAAACCGTTCTTTTGAAGGCAGATCTGCCTTCAAAAAACCGTTCTTACAGGGTTCTGGTCGCGATGGTTTGCGATGTTGCAATGGTGTTGTCGCAGCGTCGGATCTCAGGGTCTCTGTACGGACCGCGGCTGCGGTGCCCCCTCCCCAGCGGAGCCGTGGCCGCCCGCGGTTGGCCGGGGCTGGAGACAGGCGCCGCGGCCGCTGCCCGCCCCGCATCGCCGCGGCCGTGGTTCGCCTCGAGATCCCTCCCCAGACCTCCTGGCGTCGTGAAAAAATTACGACGGGAGGTTTTTCCCTATTTTCGCCCTTTGGGGACCCTTCCCGGGCCTCGGGACCGTCAAAAAACGATGCAGGACGTAAAACCGGTCCCGGGGAAGGCGTCCAGACCTCTGGGGGGCGACGTCGTGAAAAAATCACGACGTCGGGGTCTGGGTCCGGGGCGCTGCGGCACGTCGGAGCACTCTGCCGCTGCCAGCCTGACGTCGCCGCGGCAGGGATTCGCCTCGAGGTCCTTCCAGGGCGCGGCGGCAGAAGTTGGTGCATTCGGGAGCCTTGGGACTGGGGTCGGTGCAAACGGGGGTCAGTCAGAGCGCCAGATCTCGCAGGATCCTGCAGCGCCAGGGGCGCACTGACCCGGGCTAGCGCGCAGGATCCTGCAGGATTCTGAAAAGTCTGACTGGCCAGGGTTTGCATTGACGGGGTCAGTAGATCCCCGACAGACGCCGGACATTGAAAGCAGCTACTCTTGGGTACTCATCCATATCCCAATTTTTGTTCGAGGCGCCTTCCTGCTTACAAAGTCTAGCGGTCCCCCCTCTTCCCTCCTCTTTCAGGGAGCGGGCGGAGTCCCAATCTACTTCAAACGCCTTCCTATTTCATGTTTCGGCCCACTGGTTCCGACCGACGGGCATGTTTCTCCCCGATCGGGCGGGGGCGATAGAGGGGAGGCGAGGTGGACAGCGCCCCCTGGCCTTGTATCGTCGCCGCTTTGTTGGGGGTGGGTTTGGACATGCGCTGTCCTGCTTGCCTTTGAAGGAGGCGGTGATCTTGGGAACGAAGAAAGGAAGGGATGAGGCAATGAGGAGGAGAAGGAGGTGGCGGCAGGGAAGCGGAACGAGAGGGACACACGGAGCTGGAGGGAGAGCGATGTCGCACGAGGTCGGCGATATGCCAGGGATGCCAGGGTAACCGAAGCACACAGGACTCTGCTTGTCCGCTTGGCATCAGGGCACTCAGCGAGACGGAAACGAGAGGGATCGACCCCATCGCAGGGACGATATCTCGGCGGCGACTTCTGCGAGAGATGTCCGCTGCTGAGCGCTGTCGCCGCCCGCCACGTTTTTCTGGAGCAGCGAGCGCTGCCGCTGGCGTGACCTTGGTGGCGGCGCAGCTTTGGCCCGCGCCAGCCGCGCGGTCGCGCACAGATCGATCCAGCCCCTGGCGGCCCCGCAGCTGACGACCCGAGGTCGCTGCAGTGCGCGGGCGCCCTTCTGCGAGGCCCATACGGCGTTGTGCGCCTTCTTGGCGTTCGCCGTGGGCCAGCGACTGGGTGCGCCCAAGTCTCCGCGCGTGACCCGAAGGACTGCCGCGCCCAGGTGAGCAGTGGCAAGGGAGCTCTGCCTGGCTGTGTGGAGGAGGGCCGCCTCGTCAGCGGGATCCTGGCCTCGAAGGCATCAGCGGCGGCACGGGCACGGATGAGCAGCGGCGAGGCCCTGGTGGAGGTGCGGCGCTGGCCTCCTCCGATCCGTGGCTGGGGCAACCGACCGGTGCGCGGGGCAGGGGCGCCAGCCCGTCGAGGCTCCGGGCGGGCGGCCTCCACCCGGGCTGGCGCTGCCCGCCCTGCTGCTCGCCTGAGGGCGGTGGCGGAAAAGAGGGGGGTGATGACTAGGGGGGGGGGATATCATGGCGGGGGCCATGATATTTCCCCAGATCTCATGGCGCCTCTTCTTGTTTCATTACGTCCCTGGTCCCCCCGCTGGGCCGCGCACATGCCGCTGGTCATGATTTGCACCCCCCCCTCTTGGACACCCCCCTCTTGGCCGCTCCCGATGAGGGCGGTGGCGGCGGTGGCGTCGGAAGGGGGCGGGCGCCAGCGGCAAGCAGGCGGGGTGCCGGCGCTGCGGGCCGAATCGCGAGCGGCGCACATATCCGCATCCGCGCCCTCGCGGTCTGGATTCTGGGGCGCCATCCCGCAGATGCGCGGTCACTCGGATAGGCTTCGCGCGGGGCATCCGCGAGACAGCGCCCCGTATCCGCGGGGTCGCTTTCCAGGGTCGGTGATCCTCAGAACGTGTGTAAGAGCCAACGTGGGTCTGTCCATCGAGACCAGTCAATACGACCCAGGCGAGGTAACAATCTACTCGTGGGGCTTACAGGGGTAAGCACAGATTGGGCAAACACGCGTCCAGAGGATCATCGACAGGGGCCCGGCCTGCGAGGCCGCGGGTACGGCTTTGCTTTTCGCCCACGGCCGACGCCGCTGCAGCTGCGGCCCCCGCCCGCGGCCCGCATCCATTGGCGCCGTGCTCTGGTGCGCCGTCGCCTGCCTGTGTTGCGCTCATCCGCTGCGGTTGGGCAGCCAGCAGACGGCGGCGAGACAGGCAGCAGACGGAACAGACCCCTGGGTTTATGATGTTCCGACCTGCTTCTAGCCTTGATCACCAGACAGAGTCTCGAGCACCAGGAAAGCACCCAAAGTGGAGGATTTTCACGTGTCGGACCCTGGGAGGCTGCACCTTTCCGACGTTTCGACAGCGTGTCGGGCACATTCGATAGTTCTCTGGGTGCTCGAAATTACTTCTGGGGTGCGGTCCTTAAGTACGACTGGAACAACACAACCTCGGGCCTCGGGATCCGTGGGATCCGGGAGGGGGGTCCCGAAGCACAGGGCCGACGGTGGCCGCCGTGGGCCTGAGGGTGGCGGCAGCCCGGGCGCGCTGCTGACCCGGCGAGGCGGAGGCGCCGCGAAGCGGGCTCGGTGGGGAGACTGCTGTGCGCCCTCCCTGCAGCGCGACGGCGCGACCTTGTCGCCACCTCTCGCGAAGCTGGCGCTCGAGCTCGAGTGGGCCAGCGCTGCTGCGGTGGGCCGGGCGGAGGAGGAGGGAGGAGAAAGAGGGAGAGGAGGAGGAGGAGGAGAAGGAGGTGGAGGAGGAGGAGGAGGAAAGGCATAGAAAAGGGTGAAGGGTAGGAGGAGGAGGAGGAGGAGGAAGAGAAGGAGGGGGAGGAGGAGACGGAGTTGAGGGGTGGGGGAATGGTAAGCTCGGCGCCCTGGCATCACATCTGACATCGTTGCTTCATAGTCCAGGCCCGTGAGATCGACCTCTGATACTCCTCTTTACCTTCCTATTCATCTCCTTCCCACTACGCACCTTCGCACCACCACTCTCGGCGTTTCTCGAGCGAGACTGCTTCATGAGCCGAATCCTCTGGATTGGCCAGTTCCCGACTTCCGCCGCGTGCCAGCGAGCTGGATAGGGTGGCATTTAATTACTTAGGTTCTTGCCCTACCAGGGGCCATCCGTAGAATGGACGCTGAGTACCGCCAGGCTCTTGCCAGTTCCACCTTCGGCTGCTCGAGGAAAATCATCCCGCTCCTCCTCGAGCGCCTCCCAGCTCGTACATCGGTCGCCCAGCGCCCCGTCTTCGTCCACCTCATCTCATCTCCTGATCTCCTCCTCCGCCTCCTCCTCCCCATCTTCTCTTTCTCCTCCCCTTCGTGGCCTGCACTTGTTCCTGCTCCTCCTGGCTCCCTCACCCTCCTCTTTCTCCTCCTCATCATCATCAGCAGCATCAGCAGCATCAGCATCATCCTCAGCAGCAGCAGGAGCAGTATCCCAACTCTCATCATCACCATCATCAGCAGCAGCATCATCATCAGCATCATCATCAGACTCTTCGTCATCAGAATCACAATCAGCATCGTCAGCATCAGCAGCAGCATCATCAGCATCAGCATCAGCAGCATCAGCATCAGCATCAGCATCGCCAGCATCTAGCATCATCATCAGCAGCATCATCATCTGCATCATCATCATCATCATCATCATCATCATCATCATCATCATCATCATCATCATCATCATCATCATCATCATGATCGTCATCATCATCACTATTACATCATCATTAGCACCAGCATCGTCATCATCATCGTCATCAGCAGCAGCATCATCGTCATCGTCCTCGTCATCATCATCGCCATCATCCTATCATTCCTCATACGCCCTCCGCCTTCTCCTCATTCCCATCCCTTCTCCTCCTCCTCCTCCTCCATCTCCTCCTCCTCCTCCTCTCGTCATTTCGCACGGGCCCTGGGCACCCAAGCAAGCCCTGCATACGGGACCAGCAGGAGGGGCGTGAGCAGGAAGAGGAAGAGGGGGAGCGGAAGGAGGGGGAAGAGGTGGCAAGAGGAGGAGGAGGAGGAGGAGGAGGAGGAGGAGGAGGAGGAGAGGAGGAGGAGAAGAAGAGGATAACAATAACAAACAAAAAGACAGACGAGGAAGAGGAGGTGGGCCATCAGGAGGGGAATGCGAAGGAGGAGGATGTGGAGGAGAGGAGCAGCATGAGGAGGAGGGGGAGAAGCAGCAGGACGGGAGGGGGGCGGCAGCGGACGGGAGCTGGAGAGGGGGATAAAGAGAGAGAGAAAGAGACAGACAGACCAGACGAGACGAGACGAGACGAGACGAGACGAGACGAGACGAGACAATCGAGACAATCGAGACAAACGAGACAAACGAGACAGAGACAGAGACAGAGACAGAGACAGAGACAGAGACAGAGACAGACAGACAGACAGACGAGACAGACGAGACAGGCAGACAGACAGACAGGCAGACCGACAGACGGAGACAGACAGAGGCAGATGCAGGTGTGGATGCAGATGCAGATGTGGAGGCAGAGGCAAAGGTAGAGAGAGAGAGAGAGACAGAGAGACAGAGAAGGAGAGAGGGACAGATAGAGAGGCAGGGACTGACAGAGAGAGAGAGAGAGAGAGAGCGAGCGGGCGAACCCAGCCCGCTTCGGCAGCGAACGCCGGCGCGGCACCGCGCATTCCGAAATCGCCCTCGTCGGGCACTGCGACGCTGGGGCGCAAAGGGGGGGAGCGCTGCCCGTCGGAGCACGGAGCATGGCCAGGCCAAGGGCCCTGCGACGGCCAGGACGAGGTGCACGCGACGGCGCCGCCGACGGGCGGAGGGCCCGGCCTCCTCCTGCTCCTCCTCCTCCTCCTCCTCCTCCTCTTCCTCCTCCTCCTCCTCCTCTTTCCTCCTCTTTCCTCCTCTTTCCTCCTCTTTCCTCCTCTTTCCTCCTCCTCCTGCTCCTCCTCCTCCTCCTCCTCCTCCTCCTCCTCCTCCTGCTCTTTCTTCCTCCTCTTTCGTCTTTCCTCCTCGTTCCTCCTCCTCCCCCTCGCGGAAGGGGGGGCCGACGGAGCCGAAGAGGCTGCCGACGGGCGAGCGCGAGGGGTCTCCGCGGGGGGGGGGGGCGGGGGGCTTCTGGCCGGGATTGGCAGGGGCGGGCCGGGCCGAGTGCCGGCACGCTGTCCGTCCCCTCATGGAGGAGCACGCTGTCCGCCCCCTTCCTGGCGGGAGAGGGAGGAAGAGGAGGAGGGTCAGGAAGGAGGGGGTAGGAGGAGGGGGAGGGGGAAGGGGAGGATAGGCGGGGTCACTTCTTGCTGCTCCGCTTCAACCAGGCCCGTGCTCTCTTGCATGATCAGACACTGCGGTCCGCCTCTAGTAGTAGATTAGTAGTAGTAGTAGTAGTAGTAGTAGTAGTAGTAGTAGTAGTAGTAGTAGTAGTAGTAGTAGTAGTAGTAGTAGTAGTAGTAGTAGTAGTAGTAGTAGTAGTAGTAGTAGTAGTAGTAGTAGTAGTAGTAGTAGTAGTAGTAGTAGTAGTAGTAGTAGTAGTAGTAGTAGTAGTAGTAGGAAGGGGGAAGGAGGAGGGGCGGAAGGGGGAGGAAGAGGAGGAGGGGCGGAAGGGGAGGAGGGGGCGGGTCGCCCCCCTCCAGACCGCCACGTGCCATGGCGGATGATGGAGGTCCACCAAATCTGCCCAGGCCTTCCGAAGAGCGGCACACCGAGGCACAGGATTCCCGACCGACGGTGGATCAGGAAGGCGAGCTCATAGGGGGTAGGAGGAGGGGGAGGGGGCGGAGGAGGGGCCGGAGGAGGAGGAGGAGGAAGACGCTTGTAGTGATGGTGATGGTGATGAGCTGATGCCGATGCCGATGCCCGTGCCGACGCTTGTGCCGATGATGATGATGATGATGGTGATGGTGGTGTTGATTGTGATGATGATGGTGATGATGATGCTGGTGCTGATGATGATGGTGATGATGACGATGATGATGGTGGTGGTGATGATGATGATGACCATGATACTACCCGTCGTATTCTGGTGATGGTTGTGGTGATGATGATGCTTGTTCTTATTTTGGTGATGATGAAGATGTTTATTCTTATTAGTATGGTGGTGAAGATGGTGATGATGATGGTGATGATGATGGTGATGGTGGTGATGGTGGTGAATGATGATGAGCAGGAGGAAAAGGAGGAGGAGGAGGAGGAGGAGGAGGGAGGGAAAGCAAGATGATGACGATGATGATGATGATGAGGAGGAGGAGGATAAGGAGGAGGAAGAGGAGGAGGAGGAGGAGGAGGAGGAGGAGGAGGAGGAGGAGGAGGAGGAGGAGGAGCCCTTCGGTTTTCTCGACAGGACCACGGCCCTCTTCGCGGCGGCACCCGGGGGCCTGAACGACATGATGGCGATCGGCACGGAGCTCGGCGGGGACCCCAAGGCGCCCCCCCCCCGCAGGGGAGCCGTGTGGCCGCCTTGGAGCGTCCCCTGAGAGCCTGGCGACTCTCTATTTTCGAGCCGGGCGTTGTCGCGTAATTTCGGGCCTTGGGACCCTCACAGATCGATCCGGCTCGAAGAGTGGCGCAGAAAGATAGGGTCTAGGGCTCCAGGCTGGATTTCTCACGGCGTCTCGATTGTTCGAAACGTCGGATCTCAGGGGCGGACGCCCGAAAGGGCGAGACCGCTAGATTCACGGGAGAAGCCACGGGACGACAGGTGAGCGATGGGAGAACACGGGGTCGCCTGCACCGACACTCGCGCCGCGCGCGAGCGCCCTCGTCTCCAGTGCAGCGTGCCGCGCCGGCGGCACGCGTAATTACAGAAGCCACAGCGCAGGGTCGCCAGGCCACCTCGCGTAATCCCCGCCTTTTTGCCGTCGCTCGCGTGGTGTGGAGCGCCCGGCCTCTTCTTGGCGGGGGACACGGCCGCGAGTCGCCCCCCCCCCCCCCCGGGAGCGCCCCGCGCCGCGGTGGGCCCGCCCGCCCCCCCCCCCCCCGTGGCGCAGGCCATCGGCCTCCTGCACGTCTGCCGGCTGCTGAGCGTCACGTATCTGCCGCGCCCTCGGACCGGCGCCCCCCCGGGAGGGCGGGTCGGCAGCCGCCCCGCCCTCGGGGGCAGCGACAAGGGGGAGGGGAGGGAGGCATGGGGGCGGTGGGGACGCATCGAGCCCCGATCGTCCTCTCAGCGCCGATGGTCAGGCGATCGCAAACACGGATCAAGGGGGCGTGGATTTGCGACGGGTCCCAAGTCCATGGGAAATCGAGGATCTCCGCCGCCGAACGAGGCGGCACCGGCCGCATCTTGGGGAGGCCACCTCCCCCGATCCATGGATTTGGCGACCGCGCGCCGAATCCATAGATCGCTATAGTCCATGTTTGCGCGCCCCCGAGATAGGGGCCCGACAGCCCCACCCCGCCCAGGGGCGTGGAGATTTGCTATGGGGGGCCTATCGCCGATCTATCGGCGACGTGTCGCCGATTCCAGGTCGAGGTTTCCCTCCGAATGCCAGTCCCCCCCTTATCCTTGCCCCTCACGCCCCCTTTCCTGGAAGATCGGAGCGGGTACTGAAAGAATGGCATTGGTTAATGATTGCGTGCAGGCATCTTTGCCTCATCTGTTATATCGGCCACGCGGCGGAGACAAAAATGAGCCGCGCGCTGTTGTATCACTGTGCACTCGGCTGGTTCAACCTGCGCTGCCTTTTCTTCGCGTTCCTTGCATCCTGGGGCGTCCTCGGCTGATCTCTGGCGGAGTTCAAAACCCCCCCAACAAAATATTGAAAAGAAAGGCGACGAAGACCGACCGCAGTGTCATGCAATCCCTGCCCGTCCGAACACGATTCGCTGCCGGCGCTGCCGCTGGAGGCAGACAGAAGTCGCCTGCCCGACAGCGGCCGCTGACGGCTTTGGACAATCTGTGCATTAGGGCTCCGTGCCCATGTCAGACGTCCCAGCTCTTGCCCTCGAAAAAGAATGCCATAACATAAGCACGATTGCCTAAACAGTTCGTCCGCAAGGGTTTCGCGGATAGTCATATATGCATATGTTCCGAAACCAGCAGGTGCGCTGCCGGATTCGGAATCGGTTGGGCGACGTTGTCTCCCATCGTCACACATTGTCTCCAATTCTATCCCTTGTGTGTTTGTGTGTGTGTTTGTGTGTGTCTGTGTGTGTTTGTATCTCTGTGTGTCTCTGTGTGTCTGTGTGTGTCTGTGTGTGTGTCTGCGTGTGTCTGTCTGTGTGTGTCTGTCTCTGTCTGTGTGTGTCTGTGTGTGTGTCTGTGTGTGTGTCTGTGTGTGTGTCTGTGTGTGTCTGTGCGGGTGCGTGCGTGCGTGCGTGCGTGCGTGCGTGCGTGCGTGCGTGCGTTTGTTCGCGTGTGTGTGTGTGTGCGTGTGTGTGTGTGTGCGTGTGTGTGTGTGTGCTTGTGTGTGTTTGTGTGTGTGTGTTGGAAGGTGTCCGGAGACTCGAGCTCATATCGAGTCGTTGGAGGCCCGGGGGCGGCCAGCCTGGCTTGAGCACTGGCCTGAAGCGTGGGATCGCGAAGGCCCTGGAATCACCGGTGGCCTCCCGCCGTCCGGGGGCGCGACTAGATCAGAAGGATGCGCCTGGACTCCGACATGGAGGCCGCACGCGGAAACCAGTGGCCCCTGCAGGCGGGCTCTGGACGACAAATACGAAAACGTCACCAGATTATCTTGTGACTACTTTTGAATGTTCCTCCTGCGGGTCGGGAGGGGCCGCAAGGCAAGGCTCGGCGAGCCTCGGGGCCCAAGAAGGCTCGGAGTGCCTCCAGCCTTGCGAGAAGCTTTCTGAGCCTTCCTCGGGGACACAGAAAACCCCCTCAACCCTTCAGTCGGGCCTGTCCCTCTGCAGGAGGAAGATCCAGAAATAGTCAAAAAAGGAATAGTCTGGGCACGATGTTGGAGCATTTGTTGACAATGTTTTGCTATGTGTGGAGTATATCTCATTTCGCGTCCATCTGAGAAAGCCTTCTCCTTCTCACTTCCCCCTCGCTCGCTGCCGACCAGGGGGGGGGTGACTAGAGGGGGAGGGGATAACATGTCGGCGTGGTCAGAGGAGGAAATGGTATCCGCTACCCTTGCCGCGTGTACCCATTTTGGCGTCCTGGGAGGCCCTCGTCGCTACCGCTGGGCTCGCTTAGAAAATCTAGTCAGAACGCACCCTGGGAGCTCTGGGGAGTAGCGGCATCTGTTCCCCTTGGGTTCCCCAGAAAAGGCGGTGATGGTTAGGGGGCGGGTGGACATATCATGGCCGGGGACATGACACCTCACCAGAGTTCACGGCGCCTCTTCCTCGTATTTCAATGCGTCCGCTGGCCCCTCCCCTGGGCCCTTCTTGGACGCCACCCTCTTGGACGCCCCCGAGAGGCCTGGGCACCCTTGCTCCTCTGGGTCGTCGTCCTTTTCGTCGCCCTCCCCGCCTCCATCCCCACTCTCCTGCCTCAGCCGACGGCGTTCACCTCACCCTGCCAGGCGCCCGCTGCTCCGCCCCCCCCCCCCTCGCCCGTCCGTCCGACCGTTCGGCGCTCGCGGGAGGCCTCACCTGCACCCAGGTCGCAGCTGGAGCGTGCCATACCGGCCTGCTCAGGAGCGACGGGTCGGCCGCGGCCTGCGGCCGCAACGATGATGGTCGGTGCGACCGACCCGCCTCGGCCGAGGGTCTGACGCACGTGGCGCCCGTGTTGCCAACGCTGCTGTGCTGCAGGCGTCGTTCGACGGCGCCGCGGTGCGCTTCCTTCACCCGCGGGAGGCGAGGAGCGCCGCCGAGTCGAGACGGTGCCCAGCGCTCTGCGTAAGTCTAGGCCTCCCCGCTGGGGTCCGAGCAGATGGGGTCGGAGGATCGTGCCGCATCGCTGATGCATCTGCGATGCGGCTCGATGCGGAGCCCGATGTTCTTCACGCCGACGTCGCCGATGCGTCGCCGACGTCGGCGATGCATCGCCGATGCAGTAGCGATGCGGCGCGATCCTCCGACCCCACCTACTCGGAGCCCAGCTAGGAGGCCGCTATTGAGGTGACGAGGTCTAGGACATGCCCACCGCCACTGGCCAGGCCCCTCCGGGGGCCCCAGGAGCGACGTCCAACTGGGCCTCCCTGGCTGGGCCGGGGAGGCGTGCGCACCGCGCCTGGGGCCGTGGCTGTGGACAGAGCCCACCGCCCACATAAGCCTAGGCGGCCTTGTAGCTGCCCAGACGTCCGCCGACCTGATCTTTGTCCAAGCCGCGGCCCCAGGGGTCCCGAACCCCTCCCCCGGGGGTGACTTCTTCCGCCCCGGAGCCATTCTGATGGTCCCGCGGGCCCGAGAACTTGCCCCGAGGCCGAACTCCGGGGAAAAAAGACGCCAGATTGAAAAAAACAGATCCTCGGATCTCTGGGTGTGCTGCTTTGCCCTCTGCTCGCCGCGACCGGTCGCCCCTCGGCGACGACGACGACGAGGATCTCTGGGTGTGCTGTTTTGCCTCCTGCTCGCCGCGGCCGCCCGCCCCCTCGGCGGACGCCGCGAGGCTGCCGCTGGCCCTCCGCGTGGTCGCGCCCGCCGCGCCGGGGAGTGCCCTGCCGCCGCCCAGGAGCCGACGGCGACGACGACGACGACGGCGACGACGACGACGACGACGACGACGACGACGACGACGACGACGACGACGACGACGACGACGACTGCGACGGCGGCGGCGGCGGCGGCGACGGAAGGCCGCCTCGGAGCAGCAGAGGAAGGAGGCCGACGGCGAAAGGCAGCCCGAGCGCGGGCTCCCCGGCTGCCCCCAGGAGGTCCTTCTCCTCCTCCTCCTCCTCCTCCTCCTCTCCTCCGCCTCCTCCTCCTCCTCCTCCTCCTCCTCCCCCCTCCCCTCCCCCTTCTCCTCCTCCTCCCCCTCCTCCCTCCTCCTCCTCCTCCTCCTCCCTCCTCCTCCTCCCTCCTCCTCCTCCTCCTCCTCCCCCTCCTCCTCCTCCTCCTCCTCCTCCTCTCCTCCTCCTCCTCCTCCTCCTCCTCCTCCTCCTCCCCTCCTTCCTCCCCCTCCTCCCCCCTCCTCCTCCTCCTCCCCTCCTCCTCCTCCTCCTCCTCCTCCTCCTCCTCTCCTCCCCTCCTCCTCCTCCTCCTCCTCCTCCTCCTCCTCTCTTCCTCCTCCTCCTCCTCCTCCTCCTCTCCTCCTCCTCCTCCTCCTCCTCCTCCTCCTCCTCCTCCTCCTCCTCCTCACTCCTCCTCCTCCTCCCCCTCCTCCTCCTCCTCCTCCTCCTCCTCCTCCTCCTCCTCCTCTCCTCCTCCTCCTCCGCCCCCTCCTCCTCCTCCTCCTCCTCCTCCTCCTCCTCCTCCTCCCCCTCCTCCTCCCCTCGTGGCGACATCTGAGCGACGATCAAAATCGGGTCTCATGCGAGATGACACACCGACCTTACGCGGCGGCTTACGCGGGCCGCCAGCGCGGCACGCCACTCTGGAGGCGAGGGCGCTTGCGTGCGACCTTTCCGAGCGTCATTGGAAAGCTTCGGCAACGGGTGATCTGGGTTATGTTGCCTGCGTGCCACTGCAAAAGGCCCTCGCATCTGCGATCGATGTTCGATCTATATGCCCGTGTTGTTGTCCCCCGCGCTGGGCGCCGGGGGAAGCAGGGTCTATGGATAAAGAAGCGCGGCCCCGGAGGTCAGGAGTTCCTCCATACCCCCGCTCTGGCTCCCCGTCTGGTCGGGGCGCGAGCAGGGGCGTGGATAAGTTTAAGTCGGGCATGTCCTGCTACAGAAGGAATATCCCAAAGTAGTCAAAAAACAGTCCCGGGACGAGTCTCCTACTACTTTTGATAGTTTGACATATATGCTTGACTATTTCTGATCTTTCTTCCAAAATCCGCCTGTAGGAGAACATGCCCGACCTACAGTGCCGTTTTTCCCGGAAAGGGCGTGGGCCCAGGGTTCTCTTTTAGTAGGTAAACCTGTCCCCCGGTGCCAACTTGAGGGAGGCCGGCGAATTTTTTCCCTGATAAATAACGAGGTCGAAGGAGGCCGGCGAATTAAAATTTGAGGATGTCTCGAGCGAAACGCTTGTTTTTGAAATCCCGATCGATAAATCACAGGGTGCGGGCCACTTTTTCGTGTGTTGAGGATGTCTCGAGCGAAACGCTTGCTCCGCAGAGTTTGCCGAGGATGTCTCGAGCGAAACGCTTGTTTTGCAGAGCCGACCGCGACGCGGAAAAGCGCCCCGCGCGAAGGAATTTCGATGATGTCTCGACTAATTCCTTTGTTTTTGTACGATTTCCTGGAATTTTGGCAGGATGTCTCGAGCGAAATGCACGACCCCACCCTAGCACGACCATACCCCAGCACGACCACACCCCAGCACGACCAGACCCCAGCACGACCCCACCCCAGCACGACCCCACCCCAGCACGACCATACCCCAGCACGACCACACCCCAGCACGACCCGACCCCAGCACGACCCTACCCCAGCAAGACCACACCCCAGCACGCCCCAGCACGACACCCCAGCACGACCACACCCCAGCACGACCACGCCCCAGCACGACCACCCCCAGCACGACCACCCCCCAGCACGACCACACCCCAGCACGACCACACCCCAGCACGACCACTCCCCAGCACGACCACACCCCAGCACGACCACACCCCAGCACGACCACACCCCAGCACGACCACACCCCAGCACGACCACACCCCAGCACGACCCGATCGATAAATCACAGGGTGCGGAGCACCCCAGCACGAACCCACCCCAGCACGACCCCACCCCAGCACGACCCCACCCCAGCACGACCACGCCCCAGCATGACCACACCCCAGCACGACCACACCCCAGCACGACCACTCCCCAGCACGACCCCACCCCAGCACGACCCCACCCTAGCACGACCACACCCCAGCACGACCACACCCCAGCACGACCCCACCCCAGCACGATCACACCCCAGCACGACCCCACCCCAGCAAGACCACACCCCAGCACGACCGCACCCCAGCACGACCTTACCACAGCACGACCACACCCCAGCACGACCACGCCCCAGCACGACCACGCCCCAGCACGACCACGCCCCAGCACGACCACGCCCCAGCACGACCACGCCCCAGCACGACCACGCCCCAGCACGACCACCCCCCAGCACGACCACCCCCCCAGCACGACCACCCCCCAGCACGACCACCCCCCAGCACGACCACACCCCAGCACGACCACTCCCCAGCACGACCACACCGCCTTGGTTGAGTGGTTGCCTGTCGTCGTGGAATGTTTCGTGGGGTGTCTCGTGGAATGTTTCGCGGGGTGTCTCGTGAAAATGAATGTTTCGTGAGGTGTCTCTCGTGGGCTGTTTCGTGAGGTGTCTCGTGGGATGTTTCGTGAGGTGTTGCCCAGTTGGGTATCATGAAAACGTGTCCATGCTCCACATGTCTATATCCCTTTCCGGGTTCGTGGGTCCATCATTTTTAATACATGCTCCGCGTGCGGATCACGTATTGAAAATGCAGGGATTTAGTATGAATAACAAGGATGGGGTCATGCATTGATTTATTAGTAAATTAATCATATCTAAAAAATCCAATGTATTAAAAAATCCTATGTATTAAAACCCGCCCTGTAAGGATAAGACGTCTATCCCCCAGCTCAGAGCCTCCCATCCCCGGCGGCGGCGGCGCCGGCGACGGGGCGCCGTCGAGAGGATCGGGCCGCCCGCCCTGGCGGCGGCGCGCCCGGGCCCAGCGGCGACGGCGGGCCCAGCAGCCTGGGGCACGCTGCTGCTCTGCGCGGAGCGGGAGGGGGGGGGGGGCATGCCTTCAAGCAGTGGCGAAGTGTCCCGGCTCGCCTAGAGCCCCACCAAACAATGGTCTAAGAGCCTTTTGTGGTTCCCACGAAGTGTTCTCAGAACACTTCTGGCCGGGACTGTCTTGTTTTAACACATCGGGTTTCTGTTCTAAGAACATTGTTTTTGTTCTTAGAACATTTTGGGGTTCTAAGAACATGTCGTGATATGACTATACGAATGCCGGGACGGTCGGTCCCTGCTCAATTCCTGAAGGTTCTTCCAGTCAGCATCGTTGAACCCATCCCCATTCTTGGAGCAGGGGATCGACCACAGAATTGATTCACCCCATGATGGAATGTCCTCGTCGGATCTGCGAAGCATGCATAGAAAGCCCTGTAGACCTGCGGGACATCCGACGTGTTTGTTCCCGGAAAGGGCTTAGGCCTAGGGTTCTCTTTTAGTTTGTTTCCCCCCGGGTTTGACTTGAGGTGGGCCGGCGAATTTCTTTTGCGATAAATATCGAGGTCGAGGTGGGCCGGCGAATTCAAATTTGAGGATGTCCCTAGCGAAACGCTTGTTGTTTCAGAATGTGTTGAGGATGTCTCGAGCGAAACGCTTGTTTTGTGTTATAGATTGTCCTCTCCTGGGGACCTGAATTCAGAGGATCTTTCGAGTGAAATGCTTGTTTTCACGTGCCCAGGTCTTGAGGATGTCTCGAGCGAGACGCTTAGTTTCACGCCTCCAGGTTGCCCAGACAGATGTCTAGCATGAGGATTCGTTGAGGATGTCTCGAACCAGAGGCTTGTTTTCACGTGTCCAGGTCGCCCAGGCGGATGTCTAGCATGAGGAGGTGTCGAGGAAGTCTTGATCGAGACGCTTGTTTGCCCGTGTCCAGGTTGTCCAGGCGGATGTCTAGCATGAGGATGTGCTGAGAACGTCTTGAGCGAAACGCGCGTTTTTACGTGTCCAGGTCGCCCAGGCACAGCACAGCTCTCGGCACGGTACATCAATATCGATACCCTTAGCATTGCAGCCTGGCATGTTGCTTGGCACGTTCAGCGGAGCGTCCCGTGGCGAGTCCCCCTGGCACGTCGCGCGGTGCACGTTCATGGGCTCGTTCCGTAGCGCGTCCCCTTGGCACGTCCCGCGGTGCGTGCCCATGGCACGTCCTCTGGCACGTCGCCTGGCGCGTCCCTTAGGACGTTCCGCGGCGCGTCCTCCTGGCATGTCCCTTCTGTCGATTAGTTTTGGGGCAGCTACCATCTGCTCAGGCAGCTCGAGCTTAATATCCAGATCAGTTCGGTCAGGACTAGGATGCCAGGGAGGACTCGATCCACAACGCTATATAGAGCACAACCGCGGCATGGCACATCTCAGTTCAGCACGGCGTAGCACAGCACAGCTGTCGGCACAGTACATCAAGATCGATACATTCAGCATTGCATTTGCCCGTCGCCCAATCAGGTGTCTCTGAAACGGTGCCATGCCTTACATTTCTAGATTCCTTTTCCGGGTTCGTGGGTCGATCATATTTTCAGAATCGACGAGGAAACCAACTCTGGGTACAATCCTGCAGCCGATCACATACCCGAATCCCCATCGGGCCATGGTATCTCAGCCCCCCCATCACACCGCCCCAGCTGGGGATATGCCCCTCGAAACCCGAAGGGAACAGCATACATGCCCACCTCGGGGGGTGAATCGGCCAGTGGGGCCCAGGCCACGCCAGTGGGGACAGGAATCGGTTAAACGACGTTTATCAAGAGCTCGAGTTAAGCTGTGTGTGTGTGTTGGCGATTTCGTGGGCCAGTTTCGCTTTGGTTTCGTCGTGCAGCCAAAGGCGGAAGGAAGACCGAACGAGGGAGAACGAAAACAAAACGAAGACGGAAACCACGATTGTTTAGGTCGAGCCTTGGGTTCTTGATCCGGGGACGTCGAAGAGGGTGGCAGATGCCATGGCTCGGGCCACGAAATCTCCCAGATGTCATGGGCACCTCGTCTTTCAGCGTGTCCCCTGCCCCCCCCCCCTCCACCCCCCACCCGAGCACATGACGCCGGCCATGGTGCGCTATAACACCATTATGCCTGGCCCCCTCTCTGGCGCACCGATGCAGCTGCTCGGCAGAGCGCTAGATGCTCGGAGCGCTTTCCGCAAGCATCCAGACCTCCCCGCGTCACGTCGTGGAACGATCGAGACGCGAGGTTTGGGGCAACGTTTTGCCTCTGGGGGGGGGCTCAAACAAGAATTCGGGATGAAAAGCGGGTCCAGGGAAGGGTCCAAACCTCCATGGGGGGTCCATGGTGTGAAGAAGTCACGGCGTCGGAGGTCTGGGCATGCAACGTGTACTATATGATGCTCGATGTGTTCGAGCTTGTCTGTCATCCGTCCAGATGCTTTCCGAGGCGGGGACTCATCAATAACCACCGCCTGGGGGACCGATCTTCGCGGACCACAGGGCGGGGGTATGGACATGCTCGGGCCTCCGGGGGCAATACACCCGCCGCCCGCTCTGGCACCGGGACGCCGCTGTCGAGGCGGTGGATATGGATAAGTCAGGTAGACACTTGATTATCGGATTGGGAGGCTAGTGTTGGGAGAAATGAGGACACCACTGCCCGTAGTTAGGCGCCTTCATCCTCCCAACCCCGTCCTCCCAACACGATAACTGGTCTCCCCGTTACATTCCCGCGTCGCAGACTTGCCTTTCTGCTACAGGCCAAACGCTGGCGGCGGGGAGGGGCTCCAGGCGGGCTGAGCTCTTCTCTCTCCCGGTGCCTCCTCCTCTGCTCCTGGTCCCCGGGGCCCACCGTCGGTCTCCCCGGGGCAATCCGAGCTTCATTCGCTCCGGCACGAGGCAGTGGCCCCGGTGAGCGGTCGAGACTGTGACTTCTGGGGTTCTCGGGGGCGGCTAAGAGGGGGGTGATGACAAGGGGGGGGGATATCACGGCGTGGGCCATGATTGTTCCTCAGATTTCACGGCGCCTCTCCTCATTTCATGACGTCCCTGGCCCCCCCTGGGGCCGCGCACATGCCTTGCGAGTAGTGGAACGCGCTAGTCCAACATCGCCGTGGGGGGTCGAGAAGCAAATGACGATGTGAGCATAGCCTTCCGGAAGCCCGAACGGATATTTCTTGGGTCAGCGCTGGATCCCCCCTTAGCGGCGCCTCTGGTGCCGCCCCTGGCGCATTTCGCGTTCCATTTTGGGGGGGGGTCCAGCGCCGACCCATGAAATCCGCGCGGACCTCCAGAAAGTTCAGGGTAGGCAGTTAGCTGTTGTGTTATTTTATGCAGGGGTGGAGTGGGAGAATCGAGCTGCGGAAGTGGGGAGGGGATGATGCTGATGCTGAGTTAATGACCGACGGTGCAAGCATGCCACTGCCTGCGTTGCATCTTCGGGGGACCTCGCCTGTCCCCAAACTT
>CAUYUJ010017414.1:107935-167930 GCA_963575745.1 Prorocentrum cordatum
TCCTCCGCCTCCTCCTCCTCCTCCTCCTCCTCCTCCTCCTCCTCCTCCTCCTCCTCCTCCTCCTCCTTCTCCTCCTCCTATCCTCCTCCCCCCCCTCCCCTTCCCCCAGCCCCCTCCTCCCTTCATCCCCATCCTCATCTTCCTCCTCCTCTCCTCCATCCTCCTCCTCCTCCTCCTCTTCATCTCCTCCTCCACCTCCTCCTCCTCCTCCTCCTCCTCCTCCTCCCCTCCTCCTCCCCCCCTCCTCCTCCTCCTCCTCCTCCTCCTCACTCCTCCTCATCCTCCTCCTCCTCCTCCTCCTCCTTCCTCCTCCTCCTCCTCCTCCTCCTCCTCCTCCTGTCCTCCTCCTCCCCTCCTCCTCCTCCTCCGTCCTCTTTCCTCCCCTCTTCTCCTCCTCCCACTCCTCCTCCTCCTCCACCTCCTCCTCCTCCTCCTCCTCCTCTCCTCCTCCTCCTCCTCCTCCTCCTCCTCCTCCTCCTCCTCCTCCTCGGTCGGTCGGTCGGCCATAAGGGAATGAGTCTGAATCCCAAACGAAGCTAGAAGAGAGCAGCGATGGCAGAGAGAAAAGCGGCGAGGCAGCGATCGCGGCAGCGGGCGGGCCTCTCGGGTGAAACTAAAGTCCCCCCCCATAAGTCCAAAGCTCGATCCCACCACCATATCAAGGCCACTTTAAATGCCCCGATCCTGACGTGGGCAGGTAGAACATCCCAGGCGTACGGCAGCTTAGTGAGTAACGCCACTGGGGGAGGGCGCCACCAACATGTAGTCAGGGACGGGCTGGCCATTCATCAGGTTACTGATCCCCCCATGGAGGATCGAAAAAGGTACCTTCACCTGATTACTGCGAGTTATAGTGCCGCGCACACCGCCAGCGAAACATGACAACCTGGACAGCGAGTTAAGGTGCCGCGCACACCACAGGCGTCAAAAACAGTCAAACACATACCTTCCCCGAGGGTACTGCGAGAGTTAAAGGTGCCGCGCACACCATGTGCTTGTCAGGAGGGAGGTGGTGGTGTCACTTGGGCGAAATCTCGACCACGCCTGAAATCATAGAAGGGATCCAGGGGCACAAAGAAGGGCTCAAACTCCTCCCCGAGGTCCCAAGGCGGCGGTCCAGGATCGGGCCCGAACTGGTCCTGGATTGCGACAAAAACGCTCATGGCCATCAACCGGCACATCTCCGAGGGATATGTTTTGGCCCGCGCAGTCTGCCAAGCCCCAGTAGAATCTCGGCCCTGGAGGACCTGGACGTGCGCATTGTGTTGGCATCTCCCCTGGTGCGGCAGCTCACAAATCATCTGATTGAGCCTGGGGACATGAACACCCAACAAGGCCGTAGGTTTCTTCGCACCAAGCCCAAACATGCACTGGTCTATCCTGTGTAGTTTGACCCCCATCTGTCGGGCCAGCTTTGAAAGGACGGGGAGATGCCAACTGCTGGGAACATTAGGACGATGCTCGGCCGGGGCGGGGTGCTCCATGATCGCTGGTAGCCCGAGCTTCCAAGCGGAAATCAGAAATTCAATGGTGGTTCTAAGCAAGGCATTCCCCACCCCGACCTGTTCTCTTTCCTTGGGAGTGATGTACTTTAACCCCCAGAGCTCACTCGGCGCCCTCAGTGGCCGAGGGTGGGGGCCAACGGCTTCGGGGGGAACAGGGTTATGACGAGCAGCACTCCAAGTCTCACAAGGGGGGCCTGCGATAACCCCAGCAACCCACCCCTTCTCCATAAGACGTAACCAAAAGGCTACCGTGGAAACATCACTTAAATCACCATACTTCGGACTGTTAGCTATATCAATAGAGAGCACAACAACTGGGGTGGGATACTGAGCAACAAGTCTCTCAATCCAATCCTGCACGTCGTTAGCACGCCGTTGGCCCGAGAAGAGGTGGAGTAGAAAGCGGAAAGGGCGAGAGGGGGGCGGAGCAGGAGAGAAGGCAGGAAGGACAGGAGGAGGCGGGGGGGGGGCGACGGGCTCGACCACGGGGGGTTCTTCCTCCAAGACACGGACCCCTCTGACTGGTCCAATCATGCGAACCCTGGGCAAGTGGGCGAAATCATCCGTCAACCCCTTGGCCCTGTTGGCCTGCTGCTCACAACGCCGGGTAGCCCGAGCCTCATCGACCTCATCCTGAGTGGGACGCACACCACAGGCCACTAGGCCTCGGAAACAACTTTTGGACCTGGCTAGGTGTTTGTACAACCTCCCATTAGAACGGTAGTCCCACCCACAAATAGAGCAGCAGGTGCCAACGGCCATCATGGCTGGGGATGTGGGGGTGGGGTGTTGCTTTCCCCTATGAGCGCGCAATGCGCGCTCTGACTTGAACAGCTGGCCGCATTCGTAGCACATGTAGGATGTCACCACATCCCCATCGTCCGCGCCCATGGGCGTGCTGGCTAACGCCTCGTGGACCCTGATGTCCCACAGGTGGAGCAGGTGTCGGTCACTCCACCACTCTCTCGCTCTACGGATGACTGTTTTGATTGTGGCCCGAAAGCGCTGGGGGTCCATCTGAAGTGCAGCTAGCCACTCGTCGAGTCCCCCCGTCCCAGGGACCGAATCAGGATCCATGAAAGAAACTAACCAATCGAAACTCGCGGCCAAGGCCGAGACCCAGCTTCTCCGATGCAGGAGGGAAACGTCAAGAAGGGTCAGCAAGTATCGCGGCGCGAACTTGAACATCCTAACTAAGAAACGCAGCCTGGAGACATGAACAACGGCATCCCAGGGAAGTCGATCCGCACGAGCCAAAACATCCCAATATGACAGATGGTGTTCGGGCGAGTTGCTGGCAGGAAGTCCAAGCGCGCAGCGATACAAGAACTCGTGGCAGCTCCGCACTCTAGATTGAACGGCCTGAGGCATGGGGCGCCATAAACATGAGGCATAAAAGCATCTGCTGGATCCGAAGGCTTCCGTGTACAATATTTTGGCACGGAGAGGAAGGGAGAGGCGGGGAGCAACGGTGGCCTTGATGGGCCTGACAGCGGCCCTGGCAGACATAGAACGCGCAGAAATCTCCAGCCCTTCGGATCCAGTGTCAGCGAGGACTATCCCCAGGCACTTGTGTGAGCGCACAACGGCGACTTTAACTTTCCACTGGGGGGAAGATAAGTAGGGCTCCGCCTGATCGAATACCTCCCGATGGGCTGCCTGTGAGCCACGCCCCCGAAATCTCAACATAATCTTGGTCTTACTGGGGTTTAAAGACAGCCCGTGACGAGCACAAACCGCAAAAACAATATCGATGAGTTCCCCTAACATCTGTAAGAGTTCGGCTGGATCAGGGGAGGCCACGGAGGGGGTGAGGTCGTCAACGAAGGAGACTGAAGCGCACACTTCATCGTGTTCGACCGCCGAGGAGAATACTCGCACAGAAGGGGTGGGTAGCCACCGAATCTCTCTCATTTCCATCTCGGCTTCTATTTCCTCTTGAACGCTAGCGAAAGCAATATTAAACACGTCTGTCGCCATCACGGTGCCAGGACGACACCCTGTGCGGGGAATAACGTATCCATCAGCTCCTCCCACGGCCCAGAAAGCCCCCCTTTGAGCCTCCCGTAGTAAGGCGACTAGATGGGGCTTCTCAATAGTCTGCTCAAAGATGGGGCCATTGATCAGCTGAGCACGAACGCCCGCAGCTAAGATAGGAGGCACTGGGAGCTCATCCAAGACTTCACTGAGCATCTCCCCTTCACCTGGTAGATCATACACCAACTGCCGGATAGTGGAGTAGAAGGCAGCCGTAAGATCACAAAACAGGGACCCACATGAAACCCCCCGCGCTTCAGAGGCCGCCCAGAAGGCCTTGACAAAATGCGCAGCAGTGTCGCACGATCTGCCAGGTAACCCCCCACATTGCTGGGTCAACAGCGCAGCATACAAATAGTCCAGGGAAAGACACCTGAGGTGCCGGTGATGTAACTTACTAATAGTGTTAGTCATCAAAATGCTGCGCTGGTTGGCGGCCAGGGCAATCAAGCCTTTCCCCTTGAAAAATGTGCCAACACGCCCGTCTTTGAAAGCCAGGGGTTCCCTAGTGGTCATGGTGACCTTGGTGAGGAGGGGATGGATGATTTCCACCAGCTCGAGGGGGGCAAGCTTGAGCAGGTCGGGGGGAAAGCCGTCAGGACCAGGGGCCCTCCCTCCTTGGATGCCCCTCATCAACGCTAGCAATCCAACCTTCGAGACAAATAGCTCCAGGTCCCGAGGAGCCTCATCTGAAAGGAGTGGGATCATATCATTATAGTGTCTTTGTATCCCTTCAGCATCCTCGAACTTGCCTCTCTCAACTTTGGCAAAGTGCTGCTGAAGGTTGTTGGCCACGTCTGACTCCGTGCACAGCGCCGTGCCGTCTTCAGTGGTCGAGTATGGAAAGGTTGTGGGGATCTTGGGTGGTCGACCTCCAAACTGCATCAAAACCTTGGTTTTTGACCACTCCGAACGGGGAAGCCCGAAATCCCTTGCTTCGGCAATCGTGTCGGCCTGGGCCTCAAGGTGCTTGCACCTGTCTTGCTCCAATGCCTCGGCCACAAGCAGTTCGGTGTCAATCAGAAAACGCTGAAGCCCGAACACTGCAGCATAGCAATTAAGCCTGCCAGAGGCCCATCCTCGGAACACCTGAGCCATAAGATCGTAGTGAGGCCTCCAGAAATGCGCTCCCTCTTGCATAGCAAGCCCAAGGATATCCCCCGATAACCATCTGCCGCTAAAGTGGGAAAGCACATCACCATGCAGAGGCCCTATTTGGTCCAGGAAAGGGGCAACTTTTTTCAAGGCTCTGGTGGCCCCTCGACGGGCGGTGATGAGATCAACCGAAGTCTGAGAGACATACGGCTGCCTAGGTCTGCGTGGGGCAACCCCGAAGGCCCTCGATGCAGCCCTCATGACCCCTGTGGACACGCATACGTGATGCTCTGAGACAGGGACCTGCCAGGGGACTACAGAGATCCCTCGAAGCTCTTGCTTGAAAGCCTCGAGCTTTAGAGGGTCCTTAAAAGCCTCTCGGTCAAGCTTCTTTCCTGACGATATTTGGCGTACCTGAACTGCCTGCCAAGCAAACGTAGCAATCACTGGCTGGTGGTCAACATGTGTCGTAATCTTATCAATGTCGTGAAACGCGTCGGATGTGAGGGCGTGGTTGGCAAGCCATGTCTTCGCTGAGACATAGTCAATCCGATGCCTCTGCCCTTGTGGCGACTGCCACGTCCAATCATCTGGACTGCCAAGCCATGTGTTGACAGCTTTATGCTCTGAGGCGAGCAGGAAGGTGTGTAAATGCTCTCCCCCTTCATCCTGTTTCTGAGCGAAGCCGGCGCTCCCGACGGCGTCCGATGGCAGGTTTCCCACCCTGCCATTGGCATCCAGGAAACACAGATCTGTTCCCCACTTGTCATGCAGCCCCTGGATCGAGTCCCAAAATGCAGCCCTCTCAGAAGCCCCAGCGCCTGAGTGAGGAGCGTGCCCGACCAGAAGACCCAGGAGCACTCAAGGCAACCAGGAGCCATCGGGGGCTGGCGGAAATAACACGAAAGTGCCTTCTCTCAAAGAACAGGGGTTTCCCCTTGCAAGTGCCGTACGAAATCCTAGTATTAGCCCACAGCTCACACCCAAGCTCGTGAGACGCGTGCCCCGAAGAAAGCACAAAGTACGCACCAGAGGAGTAAACGCCCTGTGGGTTTCTGGCCTCCTGAACCCCAGCCAGTAAAACACCCTCCCGATCAAACTGGGTTTTGATAGCCAAATTGCGAGCGAAGCGGAGCTTTCCCTTCCTACCCCGCCTCTTGGCAACAGCTGCGCTTTTGGCATTGAAGGAGGCCACTTTGATGCTCAAAGCGTGGGAGCTTTTGGAGGACTTGAGCGGTGGCCGATGTCCCAGGTCGTCATAAGCCTCAGACGCCACGGGGGTCGCACTAAAACCTTGAACCGACGGAATGGGGTACGCCTGGGCCAATCCCTGAGCAGGGCGCTCTAGCCACTCCCATTCGCGAGCTGGCCCATGCTTAGTGGCCTCGGCCCAAAGTGGGGGAACGAAACACGGCCCCCATTGCTCTGAACCAACAAGACCCGCAATGTGGTCAGCTAGGGAGTTCCATGGGTGCCCCTCGTGTCCCTTGACGTGGCAAATCCTCAACGGGGGAGGGTCATGTGTAGGCCATCTCTCCTTGGCGCGAGTCAAGGCAATGTCAAACATGATCACGAGCATGCATGCAATTTTGTTCTTTTCCGAGACCGTAGCTGCACCGTACGTAGACATAGTCGCACACGTTCTTCGAGTCCGTGTGAATGACCGCTGGGGGGTGGTGCTGGTCGCTGATGATCGCCATCAAAACCCAGACGACGGCTGCGCACTCGACATCCGTGCTGTCCAGCCCGCCCCGTCCGCGCGGGGTCAGAAAGGAGCTCAAGAAGGGGGCCGCCCACACACCCAGGAACGAGCACCCCACGTGATCTGTACCGATACGGACCGCGGCCCAGGCCCCAGAAGCGTCATCCCCATGTCGCAACGAACCATCGGTAAAATACGAGACCTCGTCCCATACTGAGTCCCGCGGAGGACAGAGCCCAAGAGCCCAAGAAGATTCTAATGGTAAATCCTGCGGTAGCCCGAATACCCAAGACATAGCCGCCACAGAGGTGACAAGTTCCTGGATGGTCGGTCCTCGCTCGAAGTGACACCTTAAGTGCGTAGGAGGAGAAGGAAGCAAGGTTGTGGGCTCACTGCTGCCCGCATGCTCCTCGGAACTTCCTGATTGATCAGGACTAGCTTCAAAAAAGTGGGGAGGGGACATATGACCCATGTCCTCTTCCCCACCTCCTCCTCCTCCTCCTCCTCCCTCCTCCTCCTCCTCCTCCTCCTCCTCCTCCTCCTCCTCCTCTCCCTCTTCCGCCCTCCTCCTTCTCTCCTCCTCCTCCTCCTCCTCCTCCTCCTCCTCCTCCTCTCTCCGCCTCCGCCTCCGCCTCCGCCTCCGCCTCCTCCTCCTCCTCCTCCTCCTCCTCCTCCTCCTCCTCCTCGCTCCTTTCATCTCGCTCCTCGCGTCTCCCTCCCCCTCCTCTCCTCCTCCTCCTCCCTCCTTCCTCCTCCTCCTCCTCCTCCTCCTCCGCCTCCTCCTCCTCCTCCTCCTCCTCCTCCTCCTCCTCCTCCTCCTCTTCCTCCTCCTCCTCTTGCTCTTCCGCACTCCTCCTCCTCCTCCTCCTCCTCCTCCTCCTCCTCCTCCTCCTCCGCCTACGCCTCCGCCTCCGCCTCCGCCTCCGCCTCCGCCTCCGCCTCCGCCTCCTCCTCCTCCTCCTCCTCCTCCTCCTCCCTCCTCCTCTCCTCCTCCTCCTCGCTCCTTGCATCTTGCTCCTCGCTCCTCGCTCCTCGCTCCTCGCTCCTCCTCCTCCTCCTCCTCCTCCTCCTCCTCCTCCTCCTCCTCCTCCTCCTCCTCTCCTCCTCCTCCTCCTCCTCTCCCTCTTCCGCCCTCCTCCTCCTCCTCCTCCTCCTCCTCCTCCTCCTCCTCCTCCTCCTCTTTCTCTTCCTCTTCCGCCCTCCTCCTCCTCCTCCTCCTCCTCCTCCTCCTCCTCCTCTTCCTCCTCCTCCTCCTCCTCCTCCTCCTCCTCCTCCTCCTCCTCCGCAAAGGGGCCCTGGACAACCGCGCCGCCGAGGCATCCCGGCGGCCGCACCGCCGCGCTGGTCCGCTTGCGCGGCGCAGGCGGTGCTCGGGGCGGGGCTGGGCGCGCGGCTGGGCGGGTCCGGCGCGCGCCCGCGGGAGGCGGCGAGGACCGCGGGCGCGGCTGCAGCATTGCGCTCCTCTTACCTTACCCAGAGCTCCAACGCATTGAAAAAATCAGGATGGAGGTTTTTCATATCCCTCGCCGGGCCTCGGGACCGTCAAAAAACGATTCAGGATGAAAAACCGGTCCTGGGGAATGGGTCGAGACTTCCGGGGACACCGTTTTGGAAAAAATCACGACATCTGATCTTCGCCTCAAGTCGGGCCTGTCGGCCTGTCCCTCGACAGGGGGAAAGTCAAAAATGGTCAAAACATTGTCTGGGGACGATGTTGTTTAGCATTGTTTGACCATTGCTGCATACTTTTTGCCTGTTCTTCCATTTGTCCTCCAAAATCCGCATGTAGGGGGCACGCCCGACCTAACGCTCCTCTCCGCAGACGGCATCTATACACCACCACCGTGCCTGGCTAGGGCCAGCCTGGGCCCCACTGGGGTGCATACGCCCTTCTGGCATCGGCCAGGCGGGCGTATGCGGCATGCCAGGGCCCAGGCTGGCCCTGGCCAGCCACGGTGGTTGTGTATAGATGCCGTCGGCGTATCCTCGAATGAGAAAAAACGGCATAAACATCAACTTTTGGCGCTCCGCGCAGATTTCCTGGATCCGCGCAGAGGCCGCCCTCCCCCCCCCCCAGTGGCGCCTCCGGCGCCGCCCCTGGCGCGCTCCTCAAGCGCAGATCCAAGAAGTCCACGCGCAGCGCCAAGAGTTTACGTTTTTTTAGTTCCCCGCCTGAAGCCAGGAGACGGAAGATCAGGGGAGGAAAAGGTACCGATATTGCTACCATTCCTTCCTCGTCTTCGCTTTGTTGCCGTCTCTTGGAGCCTCCTGGGAAGCCCTCGTCGCCACGGCTGGATTCGCCTCGGAATTCTGGTCAGAACGCACCGGCGGAGAGATCCAGCGAGTTGCGGTAACGGTACCCTTGGGTTTCTCCAGAGAGGCGGAAGCCTAGGCCTTGCAAATGGGGTCCGAGTGACTGGGTTCGGGGGAGAGCCCCGCACCGCCGATGCGTCGGCGACGCGGCTCGATGCGGAGCCCGAGCTCGTCCACGCCGACGGGGCCGATGCATCGCCGACGTCGGCGATGCGGCGCGATCCTCCCACACCGGCTGCTCGGACTCCATCCGGGAGGCCGCCGGGAAGAGGCGGCGCGGGACGCACCTCCGCGCCAGGGTGCGCAGGGGGGGCGGCGCCCATTCCAGCGTCGGTCGAGCCTGAAGTCGGGCACGTCCCTCTACAGGAGGAATGCTCAAGAGTAGAAGAAGTTGTCGGAGGACGATGCCTCGTGCTCTTCTGGCTCTGCTTGCTTCTTTCTTGGCGTGATGTTGTCCGTCGAGCTCCGCCTGTAGGAGGACATGCCCGACCCACGTCGAGCCGGATCCAGCTGGCATGAGGGCTCTCCGCACGCTGCCAAACTCCTCCTTCTCCTCCTCCTCCTCCTCCTCCTCCTCCTCCTCCTCCTCCTCCTCCTCCTGCCCCCCCCAAGAGGGCCAGGGCCTCTGGGGGCCCGCGGGTTGGGGCGTCCTGGGTTGCCCGTGATGCCGCCCCCCCCGACCGTCCCCTCTCCGCTCAGGGTCCTGTTGATTCGCGTAGCGCCCGAGGGCACGTCATCCTCCTTGCTGGAGGTACTCTTGCATTCTGCCGCTGTTGTGGCGCCCGCTGCCAGCCCTCCGCGCCTCGGTCGCGTCTGTGGGGTGAGTACCAAGGGTTTGCATCCAGCAAGGACTCTACTTATCTAAAAGCCCTCGAGGTGGGGAAAGATCCCATCTCAGGGGAATGGAGGGGCGAGCCTCGCCCACTCATGGTCTCGGATGAAGCCTGCTTCTGGCTTCGCCTTCGGTAATTCGTTTGACGTTTGACTTGCCAGGAGGCCCCTGTCGTCCTCTGGTTTCGTTTCATCGACGAGTTGCGCGTGCTCGCCTTTTCCGTCTGTCTCGGCCTTTCTTTTTCCCCGCTCGGCGCGCTCGTACTCGATTTGGTGGTGCCTCCTCCTCCTGCCTCCCTTCGACGCTCCTCCTCCCAAGCACGAGTCGCCCAGCGCTCGGCCCTCCCCCTGGCACGTGGCCCCCCGGCACGTGGCGGGGCCGCGCCGACCCGCGGCGGCGACTCCGCCGCGGGCGCTCGAGGTCGGGCGCGCCAGTGGCCCAGCAGCGGCCCGCGTGGAGCGATCGGGCGGTCGAGGAGCCGCCGACCGCCCGAGGGCCCGAGGGCCCGCGCGGTGCCTCCTCCTCCTGCTCTTCCTAATCCTCCTCCTCCTCCTCCTCCTCCTCCTCCTCCTCCTCCTCCTCCTCTCCTGCTCTTCCTCCTCCTCCTCCTCCTCCTCCTCCTCGTCCTCCTCCTCCTCCTCCTGCTCTTCCTCCTCCTCCTCCTCCTCCTCCTCCTCCTCCTGCAGAGACCAGCGCCGGGGTCGTCACGGCACGCAGCTGCCGCCCCCGCGGGTGTCGGCGCGCCGGCCTCTTCGGGGCAGCGGGGCTTCCCGAGTTCTGTCGCAGGCCCAGAGGTTGACACCACCGCCAAGATCAGCGGTGTTCCTCCAGCGTGGGAAGAGGATCCGGGTCTCGGTGATGGTGGTAATGCTCTGGCTTCCAAGGTGACCGAAACATTACCACCGACACCGAAAAAGATCTAGGATCCTCTTCCCCCCCGTGGAGGCAGCCCCCTTCGGAGGTGTTGGTGCCCATTTCCAGGCCTCCAGTTCTGGTGCGCTCGCCCGCCGGGTGTTCCCTCTCCCGCGGCCGCCTCGCCCCTCCCCCCTCTGCGGCCGCCGCCCCATGGTCCCTCTTCCCCGCTCTCCCCAGGGATCCAACGCATTGAACAAAAATCAGGACGGAGGTTTTTCGTATGTTTCGGCCTCAAGGGGCCCTCGCCGGGCCTCGGGACCGTCCAGAAACGACACGGGACGACAGACCGGTCCTGGGGAATGGGTCGAGACTTCCAGGGGCCCCGCATTGAAAAAATCACGCCGTCGGGCCTCTGGCTTGCATGGTGGCCGATTCGCCTCAACGACGGCGCCCGCGTTGCGCTCCTTCCGCCGGCGCGGACGACCCCTGCCTGCTTCATTGGCCGCCGCCGAAGAAGAAGTGGTCCCTCTCCCGCGGCCGCCTCGCCTCTTGTCCTCTTCGCTCGCGCTCGGCACACTTCGCCATGCTGGCTCCCGGTCTGCGGGCCGCGCGTGCGGACCGGCTCGTTGCCGCGCTGCGGCGTAACCAAAGTAGGGCTCCACTGCGCCCCGCGGGCACCGCGGGACCGTCAAAGAACGGCTCCGGGTGAGAGGCCGGTCCTGGAGGAGGGCCCCTTGCGGGGTCCAGGACCGTTCCGCCAGTCTCCTGTTTCCTCCGTGCCAGGTGCGGAGGAGGAGGAGGAGGAGGAGGAGGAGGAGCAGGAGCAGGATCAGGAGCAGGAGCAGGAGCAGGAGCAGGAGCAGGAGCAGGAGGAGGAGGACAAGAGGGAGGAGGAAGAGGAGGAGGAGGAGGAGGAGGAGGAGGAGGAGGAGGAGGATAAGAGGGAGGAGGAGGAGGAGGAGGAGGAGGAGGATAAGAGGGAGAAGGAGGAGGAGGAGGAGGAGGAGGAGGCAGTCCGTCAGTCAGTCGAGCCTCACGCCGAAGCGCGTGGGCGAGAAGAGGCGGTGCCAGCCTGTGCTCTCCGCTGTGCGGGAGCAGCGGCGCGCCGTCCGACTCTCTATTGAACAGGAGAGGCAACGGGAAAGAGCGGGCAGGGCGGCGGGGGTGGGGCCGCCCAAAGACGGCGTTCCAGAAATGGCCTCGCCATCGAGGGATCGAGAGCTTGACCTCTCTTCCTAGGCGGGAGCAAAACGGGATCTTCGGGCTTCTGCCTGCGCACCGATAGCCCCAGGCTGCTCGGGGGGTCTATGACCGAGGCTGGCCGCGACTACAGGGGGAGGGGGCTGTTTATGCGCAACTGCGCAACCCGAAGCCTTAATTGATGAGTCCAGGCCGCCCACATGGGGTCGGAGCAGATGGGAGTCGGAGGATCACGCCGCATCGCCGATGCATTGGCCATGCGGCTCGATCACGAGCCCGATCTTCTCCATCCCAACGTCGCCGACGCATCGGCAATGCGGTGCTATCCTCCGGCCGATATACTCCTGCCCCATGTGGAGGGCCTCCAGCCAGGAGGAGCGAGGAAGCGGAGCACGGAGCGAGCGGGGACAGCCTCTTCCTCGTCGCTGATCTTCCTCTCGCCTGCTTTCTGCTCCGGCTCGAGACATTCCGTGCATTAAGATAGTCGGGGGCCCCGTCGTGATTCGGCACGGGGGTGCGAGCTGTTTCGCGAGGTCGGACCGGGAAGGCCGAAGCGAGGGCGGAAGAAGTGCGGACGGTTATCGGCAGTATTTTCTGGTAGTTGTTGGCAGGTGTTGATACCAGGATGATGGTGGAGGATATTAGGGTGATGGAGGCGGAGGAGGAGGAGGATGGGATGATGATGCTGATGATGATGATGATGATGATGATGATGATGATGATGATGATGATGATGATGATGAGGAGGAGGAGGAGGAGGAGGAGGAGATGAGGATGAGATGAGGATGAGATGAGGATGAGATGAGGATGAGGATGAGGATGAGATGGAGGATGAGGGATGAGGATGCGGCTGAGGAGGAGGAGGAGGAAGGAAGGGAGGAGGAGGAGGGGAGGAGGAGGAGGAGGAGGAGGGACGAGGAGGAGGAGGAGGGAGGGGGAGGAGGGAGGAGGAGGAGGAGGAGGAGGAGGGGAGGAGGGGGGAGGAGGAGGAGGAGGAGGAGGAGAGGAGGAGGAGGAGGCGAGGAGAGAGGAGGAGGAGAGGAGGAGGAGGAGGAGGAAAAGGAGGGTAGGTGGAGGCAGGAGGAGGCGGGAGGAGGAGCAGGAGGAGAATGAGAAGGAGCAGGAGGAGGAGGAGGAGGGGAGGGAGGGGGGGAGGAGAGGAGGAGGAAGGAGGAGGGAGGAGGAGGAGGAGGAGGAGGAGGAGGAGGACGAGGAGGAGGAGGAGGGAGGAAGAGGAGGAGGAGGAGGAGGAGGACGAGGAGAGGAGGAGGAGGAGGAGGAGGAGGAGGAGGAGAGGAGGAGGAGGAGGAGGAGGAGGAGGAGGAGGAGGAGGAGGAGGAGGAGGAGGAGGGCGGAGGGGGAGGTGGTGGTGGTGGTGGTGGAGGAGGGGGGGACCGTGGAAGGGACGAGGAGAGGACGTAGAAGGATAGGGAAGGAGGAGAGCGAGGAAGGAGAGAGGAGCGAGGGGAGGAGCGATGTGGAGGGGCAGGGTTTTTCAGGAGCCCGCCTACAGTCTGGGAGAGGGGGACCTTTCTACATGGGGACTTGGGGCCTTCGGCGACGGGCGACCTTTCGGTGTGCCTCGTTTTGCACCACGCTATAGTGGCACTGTTTCGGCCAGCCTGTCGGCTTCGCCCCCGCCTCGGCCCGCGGCCCTCGGATGCTCCAGGCCGCCCGCGCCGCGCGATGCTGGTTGCGTCCTTCTCCTTCCCTCCCTCCCCTCCTCCTCCCTCCACGCCTCCTCCTCAATTCCCTCCTCCTCGCCTCACCCTTCATCCCTCCTCCTCCTCCTCCTCCTCCTCCTCCTCTTCCTCCTCCCTCCTCGTCGGCCAGCCTGTCGGCTTCGCCTCCGCCTTGGCCGCGCCCTCGGATGCCTCCAGGCCGCCCGCGCCGCGCGGTGCTGGTTGCCCCCTCGTCCTTCCCGTTCGTCGCCGCACCGTGGCATGCATTTCGGTCGCGGTGGCCGCCGCGCCGTCCGAGGCGTTCCAGACGGGCCCTCGCCTTCGAGGACCGAACGGATTGCCACATCGCTTCCTCGGCGGAAGGCCAGCGGAAGGCCGGCGGAAGTGGGATGAGGGCCGTTCCGCCGGCGGAAGGCTAGCGGAAGCCGGCGGAAGTAAAAGGTGCGTCCTCGAAATCGGCGGCGAGCGAGGGGGGGAAGCTAGAAGGAGAAGGTTTGCTCGGAAGGCGGCGGGACTTCTCAGAAGCCTGCGCGCCTTCTGAGAAGTTTTCAGCGCCTTCGGGTAAGGCTCAGAAAACCTCTCAGAAGGCCCGGTGACTTCCGAGCCTTCTGAGAAGGCCTTGTACTTCTCATTTCCCACCTGGGCTCGCAGCCGACAAGAGGTGACAACAGTTTTGGCTTCAGGGCTTGCAGAATCGGCCACTTGGCAATCGGACCTGGAGGGAGCGGCGGGCCCGTGCTCTGGGGGGGGGACACTACGGCGGGTTCGCGACGCGTCGACGCGGCGGCGGCTCCAGCGCGGGCGTTCGAGGTTGAACGCCGGCGGTGTCCTAGAGCCTGTCGGCATCGAGCGAGCTGCCCTTCTGTAGGAGGAGTAGTCAACAAAGAGTCAAAAAATAATAGTGGGACGATGTTCTGTATCATTTTTGATTAGATTTGATGTTGGACTATTTCTTATTTCTCCTCCAAGATCCGCCTGTAGGAGGACATGCCCGACCTAACGATAGCGGTCAGGGCGGAAGGAGTCGCGCATCTGCCGGGAGCCGGCGCGCAGGCCCTCACGGCACGGGTCTGCCGTTCTCTGGGCTGCCCCCTCGCCGCAAGGATTCGGACGGGGCTACGGGCTACGGCAGGTTCGTGCGGCGATGGCGCGCCAGCGACGCCGGCGAAGGCGTAAAGGTTGAATTGTGGGCCCCAAGGATATTCTTCACCACCACCACCTCCATACCTCCTCCCTCCTCCCTCCTCTTCCTCTCCCTTTCGTGGGGGACGGAGGTGGCGAGGGAGGTGGTGGTGGTGTATGTTTATTAGCCCCGTATAAACGCCTCATGATAGAACGACGCGGAAGCACCGAGGGGCACTGCAACGCCGTGGGACACAGTGGAATTCAACCTTGAACGATTGGGGCCGCGATCGATTCAAGGTTGAACGATCGACGCGGTGTCAAGCACCTTTGCGCGCGTCGACGCCGCACGAACCTACTGCAGGACGGGGTAAATCCGTTCCAGAGCGTGCCGGAGCGCTCTCGGCTAGGAGGAGGCCGCGGCGCCCGAGGTATCCTCCAGAGCCGCGGGATTGCAGGATTTTTCTCCATGAGTATCCTCGCCCGAGTTTGTCCTCCTCCTGGCCCCGTCTTCAGGAGCGGCGGCGAGCCTCAGGTGGGAAGCGAGGAGGAGAAGGCCTCCTCAGAAGGCTCGAAAGTCCCCCAGCCTTCTGAGAAGTTTTCTGAGCCTTCCCCGACGACACAGGAAGAGGACGAGGAGGAGGAGGAGGAGGAGGAGGAGGAGGAGGAGGAGGAGGAGAGGAGGAGACCTTTCAGAGGGCGCGAGGGGGCTTCAGAGAAGTCCCGCCGCCCTCTGAGCAGGCCTCCTCATTCTCTTCCCCCCCCCCGCTCGCCGCCGATCTCGAGAGGACGCACCTTTGACTTCCGCCCGCTTCCGCTGGCCTGCCACCGGCGGAGCCGCCCTCCTTTCACCTCCGAGGCCCTCCGCCAGCCTTCCGCCGAGGAAGCGATGTGGCAACCCGTTCGGTCCTCGAAGGCGAGGGCCCGTCTGGAACGCCTCGGACGGCGCGGCGGCCACCGCGACCGAAATGCATGCCACGGTGCGGCGACGAACGGGAAGGACGAGGGGGCAACCGGCACCGCGCGGCGCGGGCGGCCTGGAGGCATCCGAGGGCGCGGCCGAGGCGGAGGCGAAGCCGACAGGCTGGCCGACGAGGAGGGAGGAGGAGGAGGAGGAGGAGGAGGAGGAGGAGGAGGAGAAGGAGGAGGAGGAGGAGGAGGGGGCGACGAACGGGAAGCGCCGCCGAAAGGATCTTCGCCGTCGGGCTGGGCGCCACCACCATCCTGCTGGCCATGGCGCTGTCGTTCAGGCGGGGCCCCCCCCGCCGACTCCCTCTGGCCTGCCGCTGCCGGCCCCTGGCGCCGGCGCTCGGGCCCTCCGGCGCACAAGGGCGAAACCACTCTCGGGGGGGCGCGGTGGCGTCGGTCGAGCCCACATTGGGCCCATCCCCGCCATGTTCTCATCCCTTCTCCACCTCCTCCTCCTCCTCCTCCTCCTCCTCCACCTCCTCAATCATTCCTTGCCCTTATACATAGCACCTCCGCGTCGCACCCCGAGGCCGGTGGAAAGGGCGGGCCGGGCGTTTCGCCTGAGATTGTGGCAACAGCTTCACACATGGAGTGCGGGTGGTTTTCAAAATGCGGTTCTCGCCTCAACACGGCGCACATTCATTTTTGAAATTTGGAAGAGCTTCACGGATTGAGGTCGGGTCGTTTTCAAAATGTGGTTCTCGCTTTAGCGCCGCGCACATTCGTTTCAACAAAATTCAAGAGCTTCACGGATGGAGGGCGAAGCGTTTTCAAAATGTTGTTCTCGTTTCAACACCACGCACATTC
Source organism: Prorocentrum cordatum (assembly GCA_963575745.1). Lineage (NCBI taxonomy): Eukaryota > Dinophyceae > Prorocentrales > Prorocentraceae > Prorocentrum > Prorocentrum cordatum. The sequence continues at coordinate 124,055 of CAUYUJ010017414.1, forward strand.
ACATTCGCAAGAGTTTCACGGATTGCGGGCGGGTCGTTTTCAAAATGTGGTTCTCGTCTTAGCGCCGCGCCATTTCGTTTTGAACAGGGACAAGAGTTTCAGGGATTCCCATGGTCAAAGTACCAGAATTTGCGTGTTGGAAGGATTCAGGGTAGTGAGAGCGCAACAGTTACGTCGATTCACGGTGTTGAAGTCCCAGGACTAGCATTCTTGCACAATTCAGGATCGTCGGGACGCAACAGTCAGGTTGATCCGTGGCGTTGGAGTCGCGAGAACGGTGTTTGAGCATGCTTTAGGGTCTTCAAACAGTTGTCTCCCAACGAGGCAGTTCCCCCCGTGGAAATTAACCCTTGTAGGGGCCTATGAAGAGGGAGCTCGGAGGGAGGGATTATTCCAACATCGTTGATGAATGTTGGGCTCACACTGGTCCTCCTCCTCCTCTCTCCTCCTCCTCCTCCTCCTCCTCCTCCTCCTCCCTCCTCCTCCTCCTCCTCTACCTCGCCCTTCCTCCATACATCCCTCCCCTCTCGTCCCTCCTCTCTCAGATCTCACTGTCTTGTACCGTCCTCCCTCGCTCTCGAGTTCTTCCCTTCCTCCCTTTTCCCTCTCTCTCATCGCTCCCTCCCTCCCCCCTCCTCCCCTCCCCGCATCCCCCCCATCCCCTAGGAAGGGGGGGAGGGAGAGAGCAAGGAGGAGGGAGATGGAGGAGGGAGGACGAGGTCGAGGACGAAGAGAAGTGGGGAGGAGGGGCAGGAGGAGGAGGAGGAGGAACTGCAGTAGCAGCGTCCCCCCCCCCGCCCCCCCGTGGCCTTAGCTGCCCTGGTACGCCCGTCTTGAAGCGCAGCACGTACCGTGTTAAAAACGTCCGCGATCACAAGGTGCGTGCTGGCTCACCGCGTTGGCCCACGTTTGGGCGAGCGTATCGCGCCAGACCCACGCATTCCGTCGACACCAGCAGCGCGACGAGGGGGCGGGGAGGGGATCGGAGGGCAGGGGCGTGGAAGAGCCCAGCAGCGCAGAGGGGGGGCTCGCCGTCGCTCTGACAGCCCGTCCCCCGTGCATCTGTCGGCTTCGCGCGTGCCGTTTCTGCTGGCGATCCAGGATGCTGCCGTCTACGTTTATGTCGGGCGTGTCCCCCTCCTTGGGTTTTTTGACGAAAAATAACAAATACCCCAAACATACCCCAAAAAGGTCCAAAAATATTCAAAAAAATAGACCCCAGACTATCGTTGGACTATGTTCTGATCAGTTTGGGGGTATGTTTTATTGTTCGTCGAAAGTCCCCCTGGAGGGGGACATGCCCGACTTAAGTCTACGTGTTGAGCTCCGTGTCAACACGTTACAGGTTGCGTGTTGGCGTATCGGGGCAGTTGAGCCTGCGGCTCTCCCTGTCTGCCCGCTGCGGCTCTCCTGGTTTGCTCGCTGCACCTCCCCTCGCCCCCTCTCTGCGCCGCCCTCCCCCCCGCCCGCCCTCCTTTTGGCATCGCTCGGACGTGTGCATTTTTGTCTTCGGCGAGGACCATCGAGGAGCAGTCTGGATCATCTGCAAAAGTCAGCCACGCGCAGAGGGGGGGGGGGAGGGCTTCTTAGAAGCACCCCTGCTTCTTAGAAGGCGCGGGCCCTATCTATAGATGTCAGGAAGGCGCCTTCCAAGAAGCAGCCTCCTTTCAAGAAGCCCTCCCCCCCCCCCACACCCCCTTGTGCGCGCCGCCCCCAAAAAAACACGCGCGAAACCGAAAAGCGCACGGAGAAAGGCCGCCCGAGCGACGGCGTGTTCCCCCCTTGCGCTCCTGGTCTCGTCCACGCCCCTGCCCTCCGATCCCCACCCGGCCCCCTCGGCCCGCTGCTGGTGGGCCGAGCGCCCCTGCAGTTGCGAGGCCGTTCTCTCTCTCGAGCTTCTTGACCGGCGTTCGCTGGCCTCGTGCGTCGGCTTCTGGGGCCTGAGCCAGGGCCGAGGAGGAGGAGGAGGAGGAAGAAGAGGAGGGACAGGAGGAGGAGGAGGAGGAGGAGGAGGAGGAGGAGGAGGAGGAAGGGGAGGAAGGGGAGGAGGAGGAGGAGGAGGAGGAGGAGGAGAAGGAGGAGGCGGAGGCGTAGGAGAAGGAGGAGGAGGAGGAGGAGAAGGAGGAGGAGGAGGACGACGGTTTCGAGGAGAACGAGCACGATGACGACGACGGAGGCGAGGGCGAGGAGGATCAGGGCAGCGACAAAAGAGGAGAAGGAGCAAGAGGAGCATGCGGGAGTGAAGGAGCAGGCGGGATACGGAGGAGGAGAAGAAGAAGAAGCTCCAGCAGCAATGGAGCGGCCCCCCTTCCCCGGCCAGCCTGGTGATGAGCCAGCTCCAGCGGGCCTCGTCCTGGCAGCAGCTGCTGCTCTGCTTCTCGCCTGGGGGCATGCCAGAGATGTGCATGGTGGCCATGACCCTGGGCTTCGACGTGGAGGGCGGGTGGGGACCTCAGACCTCCAGCGTCTCGAGAAACTCGAGACGAGGGTTTTCGGGGGCCCTCGCCGGGCCCGGGACCGTCAAAAAACGACTCAGGACGCAAAACCAGCCCGGGGGAAAAACTCCAGACTCCGGGGCCACATTGAGAAATTCGAGACGTCGGATGTCTGGGACTGCCGAAGAGTTCCAGGCCTACCAGATTGGTTCGGAGGATCGCGACGCATCGCCGAGGTGTCAGCGATGCGGCTCGATGAGGAGCCCGACTTTCTCCACGCCGATGCGTCGCCGACGCATCGCTGACGCATCGGCGGGGCACCGGCGATGCGGCGCGATCCTCCGACCCCATCTATTAAGACCCCATTGGGTAGGAGGCCTCTGAGGATGGGGGGCGGCCAAGAGGGGGGTGATGACTAGGGGGGGTGGCTCTCGTGGCGTGGGCCATTATATTTCCCCAGATTTCATGGCGCCGCTTCCTCTTTCGTTGCGCCCCTGGGCCCCCCCCTGGGCCGCGCACGTGCCGCCAGCCATGATTTGCCCCCCCTCTTTGACGCTCCCCCTTGGCTGCCCCCGAGAGGAGAGAAATCGGCATGTACAGGCATGGGCTGCCTCCCCCTCCCTCCTCCTCCACCTCCCTCCTCCTCCTCCTTACTCCTCCTCCTCCTCCTGCTCCTGCTCCTGCTCTGCTCCTGCTCCTCCTCCTCCTCCTCCCCTTCTCCTCACGCCTCCGCCTCCTCCTCCCTCCTCCTCCTCTCCTCCTCTCCTCCTCCTCCTCCTCCTCCTCCTCCTCCCCCTCCTCCTCCTCATCCTCCTCCTCCTCCTCCTCCTCCGCCTCCTCCTCCTCCTCCTCCTCCTTCTTTCTTCTCCCATCCCTGAGGGGGCAGTCCCCTGCGGAGTCCTCCCTTGCATACTCCCCGTACTCCAAGTCCATGTGCGGGCCCACCGCCAGGCGGACACTATGGATGTGTCCGAGACCGCGACCTCGCCAGCGCGCCCGCGCCAGATGGCCGCCGCCTGGCGGCAGCACCCCAGCCCAGCGCCTTCAGGGTCCTCCCTCGCGGTGCGGGGGCGCACCACAAGAGAGGAGGGTGCCTTCGACCAGCTCCCATGCAGAACCTCGTCCGACGGCTCCTCTGGGTAGCGCTCGGGGGGCACAAGCATGGCCGCGAGCATTGGGTCCGACGGCCACTGCATGGAACCCCCGCCGCTCAACGCAGGCTGCGCCTCCAGGAAGGCCTCGCCCAGCAGCTCGAGGAAGGGCCTAGGAAGGACCCAGTTGCTCGCCTCGAGCGCCGCTGCAGGCCTCGCCACCAGGCCGCGCTGATGCATGGCCACCGAGAGGTGCGGGCAGTGCACGGCCAGGGCCTGGCCGAAGGACGACTGCGAGCCTCCGAAGTCGGCTACATCGAAAGTAGTCGAAGTGGCCTCTGGGAGGGCCGCGAGCGCCTTCACCGACTCCAGCTGCCAGATCGTCGCCGCACGATGGGCCACGCAAACATGGTGCACCAATATTCCAGCCGCTCCCACCGCCGCTGCCGCGGCCAGGAAGAGTATGCCAGCTCTGATGCCACCATTCTCCTTCCGCAGCTCCTTCACCCAGAACCTATTCAACAGATCTGCGCCCCACACTTGTTCGCGAGGTCGCACAGGCGAGACCTGCGAGCCAACAGTGTTCACCATCGCTGTCCACGATGATGTCGGCGGTGTGACAAGAACTCCCAGAATGGCACCTGACTGAATCCTTGTGGTGATATTGTCTAAGAATGTTGAATCTTCCAGCTTCAAGGTCATTGATGGTTCATTGCAATCGATATACAAAACAACACAGTTAGAAAAACCCGTGGCGCAACCCATAATACTACTGAAGTCGTCGTCAGCTCTGGGTCCCCAGCCAAGATGCAACACATACGATTGCCGATGGGCGCGCTCTGCGGGTGCTGGAGGCAGCGTTGGGTCTGAGACCCACTCCACACACGGGGGCATCGGGCGCTCGTCAACGACAGCAGCCTGCCTTTTGCCAGGTAAGGCTGGTCGCGATGGCGCAGTCGCCCGAAGCCCACGAGTGCGTTTGTCCGCGGCCGTCTGCTGGCCCAGACGCTGCCATGCTGCAACTGCCTCGTCGTCCAGGGGAGCAGTAGATGCCATAATGTGGCCAAGACATGCTCCCGTCGGGCGCCTGAGATGCCTTAACAACCCTGATCGATCAGAGAAGCTGGCACCGCAACATAGGCAATCAACACCGTCTGCAAAGTACTGCGCCATATCCTTTGGCTGGTGCACTCGAGCCCAGTGACCTCGATACCCAGCCACTGGTTGGAAAACCTGATCGCACTCATAGCAAAAGAAACTTGTTACTGAATGTCCATCATCGCCTCTTGAGATCAGACCAGGGTATACCAGCAAAGTCTTCCGCAACATGAACGAGTCCTTGTGCTGATCCATTCGCAGCGCTGAGAAACTCATCCAGGCTCTCCGCAAGTGCTAATGAAAACTCTCAGATCCTTCGCAACATATCTCATCCAAGAGGCGATACCTGGAATACTCCTGGGGCAGTCGTCGGGAGCATCGTGACAATACCTTTTGAGCCAAAGAAAGTCTTCCACTACAAGTGATGCCCATGACGATGAAGTGCCTAGCGTAGCATCCAGGATCAGACGCAATGTAGGAGATCCTGAATGCACCAGCCGAGCCACGTAGCGTAGCCGTCGGAAACGCAATACATCACAAAACTCCATCCTGTTGGCAATGACCAATACTTCTGAATCTGTGGTTCGACTGACAGTGAGCAAACTGTGCAATTTCTTGGTGCCCACTCGGTACCCTGATAGCAGCGCACGGTTCAACTTGGTCGTGCAAGATGCCGAAATCTTGTCCCATGTCTCCGCCTGAAAGAACAAATGCGTGCTGCACAGCGCGTCGATATACTTGAGCTTGTCCTTCATGGCGATCTCGTACTTGATAACAGATGCCCTTAAGGGCCTCAGTGACGCAGAATGCTTATTCTTCCTCCTGGATACCTCCTGTCCTGTGCTCCCATCGCCAGTGTAGATGCCACCTACTTTCTTGTAAGCCTGCTCAATCACGATGCGGTCGTTCGATGTGCTATCTAACGCAATGGCTGAGAACCTGGCCATGGTCCGCTTCGCGTGCAGGGAACCCTCGCCATTGTAGGAGATGACCGCGGCCGTCTTGCCCTTCCCGAAGTGAAGTTGAAAGCCTGATCCTAGCATGTGCTTCCTCACAATCCTGCCGAGCAACGATACTTGATCGCGGACTGCTGTGGGATCGTAGCATGGGGAGCAAAAACCTGAATCATCCACGAAGGTGGAATCCGTGAACGCGTCGCTCCCCACTGTAAGGCCCTGGGAGAAAACCTGTTCAGATGCATCAAGACAATCATTGAGGTCCATGGCAATACCAGCCTGCTGCATATCAAATTTTATTCCTCTCAGCGGCCGGGCGTAAACTACATTGAAGAAGAAGTCTGCCAGGGGATTCCCAGCACGAGAGCTCCTTTGCGAGACAATCCACTGCGTATCCCCTGGCACCCTAAAGTGGGTGAGCCGATGGGCTTCGATCACTTGCGCAACCAGATGTTGGTCAACCCTGGAGTCGACCAGTACTGGCGCAGCTAGAACCACCTCCAGCAGCGGGTGTGCCAGCGCAGGGGCATTGTCTAGGACTTGGTTGATGTACTTCTCGGTTCCCTTGAGCGGGATCCCAGCCTGACGCAACAGCGAGTGGAATGCGGCAACCAAATCAACGAACAAGACGATTGCAATGAACTTCCTGGCCTTGGCAATGCGTCGGAAGACTCGCACCATCTGGGAAGCCATGCCAGCACAACGGCCCTTGATACCCCCAGTCTGCGAGTCCACCATGAGCAACTTGATGCAATCCGTCATAGCTGCTCGCAGGAACGCGTGGTGATGCTTGATAACGTCCGAGTTCAGCATGATCGAGCGGTACATCTCAGCCGTCATCCTGCCGCTCTTGCCCTTGTGGAGTCCGCGTGTCAGTCCTGCTTTATGAATGGCCGCCTCCTGCACCAGAAGTCCAGTCTTCGCTGTAGTAGCCAGGATATGCGGCAAGACCGCCTCAGGCGCAGCTTTGAGAACAGCATTCTGAACTAAATCATGGCCAGGTGCACGGTGGGCTTCGACACCCCGTATTCGGGTAGCAAGCCACGTCGGAGACGGAATAGCTGAAATAGATCGAGGGAAGCCACTTGCGTGGTCCAGAGTAAGCTGATTGTATTCAATTTGCAGGGCCAATGCTGTACACTCGTAGCCGTCCTCAAGTTAGGCAAAATGTCGCCTCAAAGTCTCAGCCCACTCCAGCTCGGAGGCGATGACTGAACCGTCTTGCTTGAATCGCTGAGGAAGGAGAGTGTGGTCGCACCGCTTTGCCTGCTTACCACTGAACCGCAATAACCTCTGAAGCCAAACCCATTCATGGTGTCCGTCGTGTAGCATTGCCAATGCGCCAATCTTCTTGGCGGTCTGCGTAAGAAAATATGTTCTATCTCTGTTAAGACACCAGGTAAGTGTTCCAGCAGTTGAGGCCATAAAGCATCTGGCAGCAGCAAGCATTTCTTCGATTGTGAACTCTTCGGCCTGAAATAAGTCACATGCCATGGCAAGCTGGCGCATAGGGCCTTCCCAGGGACACGGGGAGGACTCACAGGGGTCCCGACGTGCGTATGTGAATGTGTCCAGCTGCCTTGGCAGAAGCCTGGCCAATAGAAAAATAGGTTCTCAAGAATGTCTAAATACCGCTTGCTGTGCACGCCGTACATACCTCCGTAGTCTGATAAGCGCCATAGTGCCTGTCTTAATGTAAGGCTTCCTAGGAGAGAAACGGTCCTCGGCAAATAGCTCGGCTGTGAGCTGGTTGATCTTGCAGTTGAAATCGTCGACCTGCTGATTGACGTCCGTAGCCCACGGCGCCACTGGCAATTCTAGAAGAGCTTGTCGGAATTTGTTCTGTCTGATAGGATCCGCTAATTTCTGCCTGTCAAGCTGCTTTCTCCCTGCTTCGGGTGGTGAGTAATATTTGGCAGCCTCGATGGTGACAACAACTGGCCAGTGGTCAGGGGATTTGCCACCAAGGTCCAAGTCCGTCCTCACATAGCAGCTCTTCGCGCAAGCATGGATGCTGTCCTGCAGCAAGATGTAGTCCAGGCGATGTAGTGTTCCACACTTTGTTCGAAAAGTTTCAGGATGTTCATGGGGGAGGAACGCATTCGTGATCATCATGCTGTACTGATTGGCAATCCTCTGGAGCTCGAGTCCGTTGAAGTCGAGTGAGTCAGTTGGCCCAATGCATCCTGAAACATCTGTGACATCGCTGCCCATGCGAGCGTTCTCATCTGTCATAATAATAGTCGGTGGGTGCTGGTCCAAAACAGCTCGTACGTCGTGCCACCATTTACGAACATGCTGAGGCGGGTCCATGGTCCCACGTTTGTGATGAGGAGCATGGATAACTGCCACGGTGTGAACCATCATGGGCGCATGTATCTGCACGAGAAGAAATCTTTCGACTGCATGTATAACGTGAACGTGTTTGGTCATCAGCTTTAGCGGTCCCTTCTTCCCGCGTGCATAACCAAGCTCGAGGTTGACCAGGAGTGTACACCCCAGCCCTTTAGAGGCCGAGCCTGTATTGACAACCAGGAAACCATCGGACTCAAACTTACCAACAGGGTGTGATGTCTCCTGGATGCCAGCCAATAGCACAGAATCATCTTTGAGCTGTAGCCGAAGATGTCTTGCTCGGGCTCTGCGCTCCTCCTGTCGGGCAAAGTTGTGAACCGATTTGTCGAGACCTTCATTGTCATCACCAGAGCATATCGTAACATTGTTGAAGGTCGCTATCTTATAGTTAATTCGAGTAGGTGCACGCAGGACTGCAATTTCGCCTTCTCCATATTCATCGGTCTGCAGTAACTTCTGTTTGCGCACATCAAAGTGAAAACCATCTTCCAAGAAGCACGGATATGGTGATGTCGTCGGGTTCAAAAACCTTGTAAACTGCCACTCAGCATCTAACGTATACTTCAGTGCTTGACGTGGAACCTGCGGTAGATCTGGTGGCACATTGGATTCTTTAGTAAAGTGTCTGGATATCGAGTCGACTGCTTCATTCCATGGGTAGTCCTGGTGACCTGGTTCTTGCACCACTGTTATTGGACGCACACACTGCACGTCTCTGAGAACAGTGGCCGCCACCTTGTCCAACTCAGAAACCAATCGCACACGACTCAAAGCTTTGTCGACCGCCGCCATGTTGTCGCAGATGATGTACACCTGCTCATCGAAAGGCAACTGAAGAGAAAAGATAGCCGCCCAGACAACACCCAAAAGTTCAACCTCGGTGCTGTGGGCCTGCTCGGCCATGTTGTCGAAGGAGTGAGATGTCGCCGCTCGTGCCGCCACATAGCCCTGACACGCAAACCCCATGGAGTCCTGCATGACGTGGGCCAGCGCGAACGCCGCCAGCTCGGGAGACTTGGAGTGCAGAGATGCATCTGTATAAACATGATGCGTGGCCTGGCCCGTACTTGGACGGGGAGGGTGCGTACGCAGAGCCAAGTCAGCAAAAGGATGCAATAGCATACCACGGTAGTCCCAAGAGAGCTGTAACCGCCACTGTACCTGGTCAAACAACTCTGGTAATGTAGGGACATGCTTAACTCGACAATTTGCTGCCGTAGCTGGCTGCGAAGCTGCATGATCAACATGCACGTTGGGGCTGTCAATCTCCATGCCAGCATGGTGCTGTGGAACCACAACACTAACCCTCGCCAAATCGTCGATCTGAAATAGATTAGGCGAATTCTCGGTGGAGCCGAACATGCAGTTGTAGATGTCGACTGTGAATGCGCCTCTCGCTCCGCCCGATGGCGCTGGAGAAGACGACTGCAACGTAGGCAGGCACCCCAAAGCCTCTTGGCGATGCCGTTGACTGCCTGGCGGTCGGTACCCTCTGGCGCACATGCGCTGCCTCGATGGGGGCGCTGGGCAGTGCGTGCCGAAGGCCAAGGCCGACGGTCGGTACCCCCTGGCGCCCCTTTGAGCAGCTTGGTACGCTGAGCAGTGCGTGCCGCTAGGCTCCTGAACAAATTCAAAGCTAGGCATGCCTGATTGACTAGAGCGGTCGATACTCACACCTTCACCCGCTGCTACATGTAGATGTGAACTGCTTGAATTCTCACCGACGGAATCCCCAATCTCGTCGATGTAGGTGTGCATCCCCAGCGCTGGGGCAAAATGCACAGCGCGCTGATGCTGCACCTCTGGAGACCCAGCTGATGCTAGCCTCCTCCGTGCGCCACGCCTGGGATGTGAAAACCTGCCTCCCGACGTACCTCCTCTGAGTTGCCGAGGTCGTCAGCCTTGCCACGACGAAGGCGCTCGGCACGGCCTCCATCTGACCTGCTGCGAGTGGAGGAACCCTTGCGCTCCTCCGTCTTGGCATCCTGCGCGGTCAGGTCGAACTGCTGTGGTGCAACTTGGGGTCCGCAAGGCTGTGAGGTGCCAGGGATGCCGCATGATGAGGATGAGTACCAGTGTGATGGCGATACCGCCGGCTGCGCACATGGGGGCGGCGGTGGAGGGGGAGGAACACCCTCCATCTTGGCCGCAGCTTCCTCATTGATATTGCGCTGCTCCTCTTCAAACTGTGCCGCTGCCCTCGCTTGCTGATCCACTTTGAACTGGCGATGCATCTCCGCCTCCTGACTGATAGCGAACTCCGTATGGTATCCATCGCGAAATAGACCCTCTGCTTCTTCATCGATACGCTTCCGCTCATCCTCTGCTTGGGCTTCGTCAAAGTCTTGCTGATCTCTGCGGCGCTGTTCCTCCTGCATCTTGGCATAATAATCGCCAGCGTCGAAGGTGTCCGTGGCAGAGGTCTCCGATACTGGGCACTGCTGAGCTGCAGCCGCCGCAACGTCCTTTGGCATCTGTGACTGAGACGGAATGGCCATGGGAGGCATTGGGGCGGATGTTGCCACAGGCGTCGGCATCTGTGACTGCGACGGTATAGTCTGAGGCTGTGACTGGTGAACTGCAGCAGCTCGCTGAGGTGCGCTTGGCGATGTCTGCGTCTGTGGGATCTCTGTCTGCCCACTCGACGCGCCGAACTGTGCAAAGAGAAATTGCAACTTCATCGCCTGCATTTGAGACTCCTGCTGTTGTGCATGAATCTGAGCTGCCTGACTTTTTTGCTGATCCAATATCTGCTGCAATGAGGCGGTGATCTGCGACAATGCATTGAGCTTTCCCTTCCCCAACCCCTCCGCGGGAGGAGGGGGCGGGGGTGGGGCACGGGCCAGACCAGCCGCGGTCCCCTGGGCACTCCTACACTGTGGCGCCTGGGGTGGTGGCGGTGGTGGCCGAGCAGGCACATTGCTTTGATCAACTTGCATATGAGAATCCATGTCAGCAGAGAGATGCTTGTGCTGGTCCTGCTCGAATGTACTGAGCTGCTCCTTTGCCAAAGTGAACTAACTGTTTGTGCAGATCATCTCTTTGATTGACCAAGTCACCAAGCTGCTTCTCAACTCTGTCTAGCTTATCCTTTAGTATCTCTGCTCTCTTGCTGATTGACTTCTGCTGCTCCGCAACAGGCAATAACTGTAACATGGCTGCCTTCAGAACAGAAACTTCCGTGGTCTCAATGGCCGCTGACTTGCCTGCGGCCTTGAGCGAAATGATGAGCTCCGCCAATTGGTATATTCTCTTCCACTGCTTCTGCTTGTACTCCTTCACTCTTTCCTTTTCCTCGGGCGGCGGGGGTGGGATCCAAGACTCGGCAACTCTGGCAAGATTTGGATGCATAGGCCATATTTCGTTGATAACCTTGCGAACTGGGCCCTCTTTTCTTTTGCGGCTTGCAGATCTATCACGAGCATCTTGCTTGGACTTCCCACGGGATGACGTTCTCTTTACTTCATTCTGCTGATATGCACTGCCGCACTGCTTACAATACCAGAAAGAACTCCCATTGGTGGTTTTGCACTGTGAACACTTCCATCCTCCCATTGCTGAATGATGCCGCCGAAGACGTTCAGCAGCTGCACGCACTCTCAGCAGTGTGCGGTCCGCCGCACGCAGCCTCCTCAGCCTGCGATGCCAAGCGGGCTCGGCCAGGCGGAGGCCGAGCGGCCTCGGGCCGCGGCCCGCAGCCTGGTGTCGGCTGTCCCGCGGCAGCCCCGTTGGGGGCAGGCTGGAGCAGGCCAGGCTGTCCGCCTATCGCGCGGCGGACGCGCGGGGTCGCCCTGGCGGGGCGCGCGGCCGCGGTGGGGGGGGCGCCGCGCCCCGTTCGATTAGGGCAACGCCTCCTCCTCCTCCTCCTCCTCCTCCTCCTCCTCCTCCTCCTCCTCCTCCTCCTCCTCCTCCTCCTCCTGTCGGAGGTGCGGGCGGATTTCTTGGATCCGTGCTGGCCTCCCATCTCCCGGCGCGCGGTGCGCGCCCGGCGCGGCGAGGGAGGCGCCAGGGAGGGGCTCCAGCGCCGATCCAAGAGATCCACGCGGACCTCCGAAAGGTGACGCGCATGCCGCGATCCCCGCTATCCCAGACCCCCTCGCGGTGTGGGGAAAACACGACGGGAGGCTTTCCGCGAGTCTTGACCTCTCCGATGTTTGACCTCTGGTGGCCCTCACCGGGCCCCAGGACCGTCAAATAACGACTCGGGATGGAAAACCGGTCCCGGGGAATGGGTCCAGACCTTTGGGGGTCGACGTTGCGAAAAAAACACGACGTCAAAGGTCTGGGATTGCTGGAGTCGGGGGCGGCCAAGAGGAGTTGATAATTAGGGGGGGGATATCATGGCGAGGGCCATGACATCTCCCCAGATGTCATTGCGCCTCGTCTTGTTTCAGCACGTCCCTGGCCCCCCCCCCCCTGGGCCGCGCACGTGCCGCCAGCCATGATTTGCGCCCCGCCTCTTGGACGCCCTCCTCTTGGCCGCCCCCGATGGAGCGCAAAAGCAGTCACGATGGGCACCGTCAGCGGGCAGGGGCGAAGGAGGCACCCGCGTGGGCAGGAAGAGTCAGCCCGGGCGAGCTGGCCCGAAGCCACTTCGGAGTGTACCCACGGGTTGAAGCCGAAGTACATGGACAAGGCCTCCTTCTCCTCCTCCTCCTCCTCCTCCTCCTCCTCCTCCTCCTTCCTCCTCTTCCTCCACTTACTCTTCTTCCTCCTCCACCTCCTCCTCCTCATCTTCCTCCTCCTCGTTCTCCTCATCCCTCTCATCTCATCCTTCCCCCCCCCCCCCCCCTGGGCCGCGAGGCCTGCCATGCTGTTGACGCGTCGGCCCGCCCTGCCGGATTTCTCCAGGCCTCTAAATGGGGTCCGAGCAGGCCGGCGAGTCGCGCCGCATCGCCGATGCACCTGCGAGGCGGCTCGACGTGGAGCCCGATGTTCTCCACGCCGCCGTCGCCGATGCAGCGCCGACGCATCGCCGACGCATCGGCGACGGCACATCGGGCGGGGGAGGGGGAGAGACCGAGGGGGGCAGCGCGTGCGGCAGCGAGGAGGAGGAGGAGGAGGAGGAGGAGGAGGAAAAGGAGGAGGAGGAGGAGGAGGACGACAACGACGACGACAAGCTTGCGAGCGAGCGAGCGAGCCAGATTGCCGACGGGGGCGGTCGCGGTGGCGCGCCCCATGCGGCGCATCGGAGGAGCGAGCGAGCGAGCCTCTTGGCATCGCTCGGACGTCGTCGTCGTCGTCGTCGTCGCTGTGGTCGCTGTCGTCGCCGTCGTCGCCGTCGTCGTCGACGCTGTCGTCGCTGTCGTCGTCGTTGCCGTCGTCGTCGTCGTCGTCGTCGTCGTCGTCGTCGTCGCCTGGACGTCCCTGAAGCTCATGCCTGGACGTACCTGCCTGGACCATGGCGGAGCATCTCGGAGCATCGCTCGGACGTGTGCGTTTTGTTTTCTCGGGCGTGTCCTCGTGGCCACACGGGCCGGCCCGCGAGGCCGTGGGTGCGGCTGCGTGCTGGCCGCCCGCGGCCCGTGCGCGCAGCTCGGAGGAGACGAGAGGGCAGCTGGCACCCGGAGGTCCACGGCGATGTCTCCGCAGGTCCCAGGCGGTGCCCCGGGCACCCCTGGCAGCTCAAACAATCGGGGGCAGCGGTAGGGGGGGGGGGGGGGCAGGCGTAGGGAGGGGGACAAGCATCGACCCCCGATCGCGCGTCGATCGCCGAGAGGGGCCCGATAGCCCCAGCCTGCCCAGGAAGGTGCGGATCCACCATCGGAGGCGCATCGCCGATCTATCGGCGATACAGTGCCGACTCCGGGTCGGTGTTTCCCCCCCAGGGCCGCCCGCGCCCGAGAGCCTCGGCCCTCGACCGGGAGATCCAAGATCACCAATCGAGAAAAAATGCACGCGCGAAGTTTGCAAGAATGCCAGGAGGAAGGCCGTCCGAGCGATGGCGAGGCCTTCCCGCCCGGGGGGGGGCGGGGCAGTCCGTCGTGGCGACGCACCACATTCGCAGAAGAGAGAGCGGCATGAGCACACACTCAAGTCGGGCATGTCCTTCCACAGGAGGGATATTCAAGAATAATCCCAAACATAGTCTGGGGACGACGCTTCGACTATGCATGACCGTTTTTGCACATTGATAGACTATTTTCAAGTTTTCTTCCAAAATCCGCCTGTAGGAGGGCATGCCCGACCTAAACTTAGGTCGGGCCTGTCCCCCTACAGGGGGATTTTGGACGACAAAGTTTAAAGACAATCAGAAATACACAAAAAATACTCAAACATACCCCCCCCCCCCAACAACAAAAACGGAAAACACTTATTTAAAAAAGAAGGGGGAAAATAAAAAAAAACGTCCCCCGACTATTTTATGACTGTTTTTGAACTTCCCTCCAGTAGAGGTACACGCCCGACGTAGACCTGCATGTGCACTTCTGGAGGTCCGAGCGGCTTCTTCGGATCTCTGCGCCGGAGCCCCCCGGCGGCGCCCGCGCCGCCCCGGGCGCGCTCCGCGCGCCCGGGAGGGGGGCCCCGCGCCGATCCTCGCAGCCCGCGCGTGCCGCAGAGGCTTGCCGGGGGTGGAGATAAGACCTCCTGCCCGGCAAGGTCCACTAGCCAATCGGCCGTTCTCGGTCCGCGAGAGGGCGTCGCGGCCGTCGTTTTTGCGGGTCCGGGTCCGTCGGTGTCGGTCCTGGGCCGTTTTCACTCAGGGGTGGTTTACTGAAGGGAGGTTTGTCCACCGCCGTGGTTTGTGCTTGCGCAGTCAACCTGCAGAGTAAGGATGAGAGGATGAACAGCTCTCCAAGGTAACCCTTGCATCCTTCCCCTTCGGCCCATCCTCGGCCGCTTGCGCTGGCCGCGCCCCCCCGCAGACTGTCGGCATGGCCTTCCAAGGCTCTTACATCCTTCTTCCCACACCCCCGACGTCATGATTGTTTCATGACGTCAGCCCCCATATGTTTCCACTCATTTCCCGGGTCCGATTTCTCACCCCCGGTCGTCTTTGACGGTTCTGGAGCCCGGCAAGGGCCCCCAGAGGCCGAAAGTTGAGAAATAAATCCCGTCGTGATTTTCATGACCTGGTGGAGTTTCATGACCCTTACTGTGCATCCTTATGATACGATTGGTTCCAGGGGGTGCTATAGGTGCCCCTAGCCCAAAGTAATCCTCAGCTTTTCGCTCCAATGTGGACCCCTGGGGCCCTCTGGGCCTCGTGAGGGGTGCTCTGGAGGCCCTGGTGGCCTCCTTGGAAATCCTGGTGGGCACCTTGGGCCAGGGGCACGTCTAGCAGCACCCGAAGGCGTATGCTCGCAGAAGAAAAACACATAAACATAAACTTTGGGCGCTTCGCGCGGACTTGACGCGGATCCAAGAACTTCGCGCGGAGCGCACAAAGTTTATGCTTATGTGGTTCGTTCTTCTTCCATATGCTTGCACAGCACCAATGGACACGGTAACGCCACAGGACCCGACGGAATTCAACTTGGAACGATCGGGGCCGTGATCGATTCAAGGTTGAACGATCGACGCGGTGTCGAAAACCTTTGCGCGCGCCGACGCCGCACGAACCTACCGTATGCTCGTGCAGCCTTCTCTTCTTCGGCGCATGCTGCGCATCTTCTTCCTGGTGGCCTGCCTGCCCTTCGTGGCGCGCGCGCGGGCGCGGGGCGGGCGCCCCCCCGCCGCGGCCGCCGCGCGGGGGGGCGGCGCGGCGACCGGGCCGTAAGGCACTGCGCGCGCGGAGGCGAAGCAAAACCACGGCCCGAGGTTTTTCGCTATTTCCTCCCTCCTCCCCCTCCTCGTCCCCCTCCTCCTCCTCTTCTCCCTGCCCTCCCACTCCCCCTCCTCCTCCTCATCCTCCTCCTACTCCTCTCCTCCTCCTCCCCTCGCCTCCTTCCTCTCCTCCTCTCCCCTCCTCCTCCTGCCCCCTCCTCCTCCTCTCCTCCTCTCTCTCCTTCCTCCTCCTCTCCCTCTCCTTCATCCTCCTCCTCCTCCTCCCCTCCTCCTCCTCCTCCTCCTCCTCCTCCTCTTCCTCCTCCTCCTCTGGGGGCCCTTGCCGGGCCTCGGGACCGTCCAAGAACGACCTGGGGTGAGAAAGCGGTCCCCGGGAAGGGGTCCAGGCCTCTCGGGGTCGACGTCATGAAAAAAAGTCGCGGCGGCGGGGGTCTGGGCGTGGCGGGCACTGCCTGGAGTTAGGAGGATCCGGGCGGCCTCACCGACCCCCCTAACAAAGCATTCGGGATGACAATTTTCGGTTTGGGAGGAATGAGGATATTAGTAATTACCGGGAGGCGGCAAAAGGTAGGTATCGTTTATTGCATCCGGATGCTATGGCTCGTATTGTTCATCCTCCCAATCCCTTGCTCTCAACACGATAATTGTTCTACTCAAGCATCCCCTTCCGTGACGTCCCCCGCGCCTCACCCCAAGATTGAGGGTTCAGGGGCTGCCAAAGGGGGCCTCGTTGGGGTTGATGGATTTTGATGGCCCTCCGTCGGCGGCCACAACGATTCCGTTGGATGGAGGCGGCGCGCGCGCCGAAGGCCGAAAGGTCAATGTTTGATGGGGGGGCAGTCGTCTTGGGCCCCCAAGACGACTGCGTGCGGCCGGAGGGAAGCTTGGAACGCAAGGGCGACGCCACGGAGGGTGCTGGTCACAGCAGGGGTCGGTGACGCCGCGCCCGAGAGGCGAAGGCGCGACGGGCGCGGGGGTCTTCTCCTCTCTCCTCCTCCCCCCTCTCGGGCCCTCCCTGGGCCCCTCCTCGCTCCTCGCTCCTCCTCCTCCTCCTCCTCCTCCTCCTCCTCTTCCTCCTCCTCCTCCTCCTCCTTCCTCCCGTCCCCTCCTCTCCTCCTCCTCCTCCTCTTCCTCCTCCTCCTCCTCCACCTCCCCCTCCTCTTCTCTACCTCCTCTCCTCCTCCTCCCCCTCCCCCTCCTCCTCCCTCCTTCTCATCCATTCCTTTTCTTATGAATAATTTCTCCCTGTCGCACCCCGAGGCCAGTTTTTAAGGCGGGCCGGGCGTTTCGCCCGAGCCGAGACTTCCTTACCATTTATGACTCTGAAGTTTAAAATTGGCAACAGTTTCACAGATGGAGGGCGGGCCGTTTTCAAAATGTGGATCTCGCCTAAGCGCCGCGCACATTCGTTTTGAACATTTGCAAGAGTTTCACGGATTGAGGGCGGTTCCTTTTCAAAATGTGGCTCTCGCCCACGCGCCGCGCACATTCGTTCTGAAAATGCAAGAATTTCACGGATTGACGGCGGTTCTTTTTCAAAATGCGGTTCTCGGTTAAGCACCGCGCACATTCATTTAAACAGTTTGCAAGAGTTTCACGGATTCCCATGGTCAGCGTACCCGGAATTGCGTTTTGTAAGGATTCATGAATATGAGGGTGCAACAGTTACGTTGATTCGCGGTGTCGAAGTCCCAGGAATGGCGTTGTGGCACGATTCAGGATCGCCAAGACGCAACAGTCAGGTTGATCCGTGACGTTGACATCCCGAGAACGATGTTTTAGCATGCATCAGGGTCTTCAAACGGTTGTCTTCCAACGAGGCAGTTCCCTCAGTGGAAATGAACCTTTGTAGGGGCATATGAACAGGGAGCCTGGAGGGAGGGTTTCTTCCAACATCATTGATGACTCTTGGGTTTACACTGGTCCTCCTCCTCCTCCTCCTCCGCCTCCTCCTCCTCCGCCTCCTCCTCCTCCTCACTCCTCGCTCCTCGCTCCTCGCTCCTCGCTGCAGCCACGTGAGCTGATTCTCTACCCTACCCTTGACTAATCCTCCCTTTCGTCCGGGCCGATCTTCGTCGTCGTCTGGACCCCGTCCCGAAGACTGGTTTTTCATCCTGGGGACGGGGTCCAGACCTTCGGGTGTCTACGTTATGAAAAAATAACGACGTCGGGGGTCTGACGACGGGAGTCAATGCAAACGGGGGTCAGCCAGAGCGCCGGATCTTGCAGGATCGTGCTGGGTGCATTGACCTGGGCTGGCGTGCAGGATCCTGCAGAATTCCGCAGGATCTTGCAGGACCCCGCAACGCCCGACTGACCTGGCTTTGGATTGACCTGGGTCAGTTGATCCCCGCCACAGGGCCGGTTTTTCGTCCTGAGTCGTTTTGTGACGGTCCCGGGGCCCAGCGAGGGCCCACGGATTGGGCGCCGCGTAATGAGGGGGGGTCATAAATGGGGGGGGTGGCAAGCGTGGTCCGAAAAGGTACCCAAACGGTACCTAAACGAGCCCCCTGGGGCTCTGGAGGGGCCCGAAAGGGGCACGAAAGGGGACCTTTTCTTACCCCCCCATTTGTGACCCCCCCATTAAGCCACGCCCAACGGAGCCCGAACATGGCCAAAGACCGCCTGCTCCAACTTTTCGGAGCGTCGGGTCTCCGGGTCGCACGAGGAGGGCAGCGGGGCTCGAAGAGGCGCTGCCCCAGCTCTCGGGGGCCCGCTCGGGGCCTCTCCGGGGGCCCTGCGAAAGAACGACCCTTGGCACGAAAGAAGCGTCCTCCTCCTCCTCCTCCTCCTCCTCCTCCTCCTCCTCCTCCTCCTCCTCCTCCCTCCTCCTCCTCCTCCTCCTCCTCTTCCTCCTCCTCCTCCTCCTCCTCCTCCTCCTCCTCCTCCTCCTCCTCCTCCTCCTCCTCCTCCCCCTCCCGTCGCGATGAGGGAGGAGGTTCGGAGGAGGAGGGGCCCCCATGGGCCATCGGAGGCCAGGCCAGGACGAGCCCCCATATGGGCCCCCGCGAGCCACGAGCCCCATCGGGAAAGCCAGCCGCGGAGCTGGAGAAGGCAGGCGCTTCAGCATCGCAAGCGGGGAGGAACTCGCTCAGGCCGAGCGCCCGGCCCGACCAGGCAGCACGCTTGGTCGTGCGACAGGGAGGAGGCTTCGTTTCTTACGCGAGAGAGGGGTGGGGGAGGAGCGGGGGAGGATGCGGAGGATGAGGAGCGATGAGTCGAGGGAGGAGGCGCCCAGGGAGGAGGAGGAGCGAGGCGGAGCGAGGAGCGAAGAGCGAGAAGGAGGAGGAGGAGGAGGAGGCGACCTGTTGTTACTGTGGCCCGTTGGGTGTTAGTGTGGCCCGTTGGGTGTTAGTGTGGCCCGTCGCGCGGCGGGATGGGAGTTACTGTGGCCCGCGCAGGCCGCTCAATGAAAAGTAATATGTAAAGGTACCTCATGTTAGATCTGGAGAGATTCGCAACCCTTAAGGGAATGCACTCCCGCGTTGGCAAAAGTGGCCACAGTAACTCCCATCTGGAACCGACGTGGTAGTAGTGCTGTGTTAGTGGTGTGGTGGTCGCTGTGCTGTGTTAGTGGTGTGGTGTGGTGTTGGTAATGTTGTGTTAGTGGTGTGGTATTGGTAGTGGCGGTTTGTGTTGTATGCTGTGTTAGTGGTGGGGTGTTGGTAGTGGTGTGCTGTGTTAGTGGTGTGGTGTTGGTAGTGTTGTGTTAGTGGTGTGGTGTTGGCAAGGTTGAGTTGTTAGTAGATAGTAGTGTTGTGGTAGTGGCAGTGGTGCTGTGGTAGTGGTGTTGTGGTAGCGCTGTTGTGGTGTTGTGGTGTTGTGGTTGTGGTATTGTGGTAGCGGTGTTGTGGTGTAATGGTAGCGGTGTTGTGGTGTTGTGGTACTGGTATTGTGGTAGTAGTGCTGTAGTGTGGTAGTACTATGGTGCTGTAGTGTTGGTGTTAGGTACTATCATTCATAGGGAGTACTAGTCCTACGGAGTACTAGCCGCAGGGAGTGCTAGCCCCAGGGAGTACCAGTCCTAGGAATTACTACCCCAAGGGCGTATTCGTCCAAGGGAGTATTCGTCCTAGGGAGTACTCGCACTACGGAGTACCAGCCCTAGGGAATACTAGTCCGAGGGAGTGCTAGGAAGTAGTGGCGCTAGGGAGTGCTAGCCCTAGGAAGTACTGGCGCTAGGGAGTGCTAGCCCTAGGGCGCTAGGGACGACGACGACGACGACGACGACGACGACGACGACGACGACGACGACTAGTAGCAGTAGTAGTAGTAGTAGTAGTAGTAGTAGTAGTACTAGTAGTAGTAGTAGTAGTAGTAGTAGTAGTAGTAGTAGTAGTAGTAGTAGTAGTAGTAGTAGTAGTAGTAGTAGTAGTAGTAGTAGTAGTCGTAGTCGTAGTAGTGGTAGTAGTAGTCGTAGTCGTAGGAGTAGGAGTAGGAGTAGGAGTAGGAGTAGTAGGAGTAGTAGGAGTAGTAGGAGTAGTAGTCGTCGTCGTCGTCGTAGTAGTAGTAGTAGTAGTAGCAGTAGCAGCAGTAGTAGTAGTGGTAGTAGTAGTAGTAGTAGTAGTAGTAGCAGTCGTAGTTCGGAGAGCCCAAGAGGCTTTTCCGAGATCCCAAGAAGCGCTTCGGATGCCCCAAGAGGCTCTTCGGAGGCCCCACGGGGCTCTTCGGAGAGCCCAAGAGGCTCTTAGGCGGCTGCAAGAAGGTCTTCGGCGGCTCCAAGAGGCTCTTCGGAGAGCACCAGAAGCTCTTCCGAGAGGCTCTTCGGTGAAGGGGGGGGGGCGGAGCCTTTTTGGACCTCCCCCCCCCCTTCACCGCACTCGATAATTAATACACTCCGGAGGACCCCTGGCCATACTAACACCCACCAGGCCGCAGTAACAACCAACGGGCCGCGGTAACACCTTATCTCGGAGGAGGAGGAGGAGGAGGAGTACGGGCGGAGGAGGAGGAGGAGGAGGAGGAGGAGCGAGGAGGAGGAGGAGGAGCGAGGAGGAGCGAGGAGGAGCGAGGAGGAGGAGGAGGAGGAGGAGGAGGAGGAGGAGGAGGAGCGACGCCTGGAGCCCCGGACCCCACCTTCCTGCGTCAGTTCTCGAGCTGGATCGATCTGGGAGGGCCCCGCGACCCGACATTTGGCTGAAGTCGGGCGCGTCCCTCTACAGGAGGAAATATGCAAAAATAGTTTAAAAAATACTCTGGAGAGGATGTTTGGTCTATGTCTGATTTTCTATGTATTGGTGACCATTTCGAAATTTTCTTTCAAAATCTGCCTGTGGGGGACATGCCCGACCTAGCACTTGGCGAAAGCGCCCGGTGAAAAAATTGCAGAGCCCGGATCTCAGAGACTCCGCCTCCTCCGTGAACCTCTTCCTCCGCCGCGGCACCAGCCGCCGCCGGCCCCAGAAGCTCGGGGCCGCGGCCCCGCCGAGCCCCACGGCGCGGGCGGCAGCACGGACCCCCAGCAAGCCATCCCTTTCCGCGACGCCCCCCTCGCCTCGCCCCAGGACGTACATGTGTATGGGGCCAGAGGGAAGCTGGAAAGGTTATGTCAGGCGTGTCCCCCTACGAGGGGATTTTCGACGAAAACTCAAAAATACCCCCAAAATACACCAAAAAGGTCCAAAAACACTCAAAAAATAGTCCCTGGACTATGGTTGGACTATTTTTTTATTATTTGGGGGGTATTTTTAGTTTTCGTCGAAAATCCCCCTGTAGGGGGGCAGGCCCGACATAATGGAAAGGCGAGGGTGGCGCCACGCCCTGAGATCGGACGCACAACCTGGTAAAAAAGCACGCCCGGAGCCCTGGACCCCAGCTTTCTGCGTCATCTTCCGAGCCGGATCGATCCGTGAGGGCCCCGCGGCCCGAATTCTGAAAAGAGAGCGAGCCACCGCTCACGGCTCGAGAAAACAGGGACGCCAGGACCCCCGGGCGGAAGGGGGATGCTCTGCTGGGGGTCGGCTACAGTGGGGGCCCATGCCAAGAAGGACCCTGCTTGCCTCCAGGGCGCCTCGGGGTTCCTGGGTTCCGCTGGCTTTGCCATGGAGGGCGTGACGTCCCCGCACCAGAGGTCGGTGGACGCCCTGGGGTCTCGGGGCTGAGCTTCTTGCAGAAGCTCTCTTGTGGACTGGCCTCCACTGTAGGCCGCGCCCGACCGGGGCGCGGGCATGCGGTGGCGCCACCTCGCGCACGTGCCCGCGGCGGCGCCGCGCCGCGCGGCGCGCCCCGCCTGCGCGCGGGGCGGCGCGCCGCCCCGCGGCGGCGGCGGCGGCCGCCGCCCCGCCCCTGCGGCGAGGCGCGGCCGGGGCGGCCGGCGGCCTCGCCGCGGCGCCGTCGGCGTCGGCGGCGGCGTCGTCGTCGTCGGCGGCGTCGGCGGCGTCGGCGGCGGCGTCGGCGGCGTCGGCGGCGTCGTCGTCGGCGTCGTCGGCGTACAGCGCCGCAGGCGAGGCGCGGCGCGCGGGCGTGGCAGTTCTTGTGTCACGACGGGCGTTGTCGCCCGGCTCTCGGCGGCGCCCCTCGCCGTGTGCCCCTCGGGCCGCGCAGAGGAATCATGGCGGGAAGCGCTCCCGCGCTTCTCGGCCTCTCGGGGCCCCTGCCGGGCCTCGGGGCCGTCAAAAAACGACTCGGGGTGAGAAACCGGTCCCCTGGGGAAGGGGTCGAGACCTCTGGGAGTCGACGTTAGGAAAAACTCTGGGAGTCGACGCTGGGAGAAAATGGCGTCGGGAGGCACCGCCTCAACATGCTCATACATACTATGTGTGCACTGCCCCCCCCCCAGGGGCGACTCGCGCACCGCGAGATCTTAATTATGGTATATGCGGCGTGGCGGGCGCTTTCTGGCCACGTCGCTCGGGAAACGATCTATACTACAAGATGGGCATGCTAGATGCTCGGGTCGGACGCACGCCTCCAAGGAGGACATATAGTACTGTAACGAGTGACTAGTATGTAGTTGTGCGTCCCATGGGTAGTCGACCCCTGGCAAACCATCCCCTTCCGCTCTGAGATCCTGGCGTCTCGACTTTTGTGGAGAGCTGGGCGGTCTCGCCTTCTTGTCGGACCCCGCGGCACCCTTCCAGATCAGCGCGGCTCGAAAAATGGCGCAGAACAAGGGGGTCCAGAGCCTTGGTCGTGATTTTTCGCGGTGCTGCAACTCTGACGCCACGGCGGATCTCAGGGTGAGTGCCCTCCCTGCCCTCCCTTTCCTCCTTCCTCCCTCGCGGCCGCTTTCGCCCGCCTTCCCCTGCTCCTGCCGCCGCTTCCTCTGCGCCCTCCGTTGCTCGGACCGCCTGAGCGCGCGCGCGCGGCCTGCCTCCTGCCGCGCCGCGGCGTGAGAAGTTGTCGCCCGGATTCGGGCCGCGAGGCCCTCGCAGATCGATCCGGCTCGAAAGATGACGCAGAAAGGATGGCGATCGATCCGGCTCGAAAGATGATCGTGGTCCAGGGCTTTGGGCGTGATTTCGCGATGCTGCACTATTGCAGGCAGTGGCGAAGCACCGCGGCTTGCTTATAGGCGCACAGACGAGTGTCCTATGAACCTCGTGTGTGTTGTTTGTTCCACGACATGTGCCTATAGAGCACGTCCGGCTGATCACCGTCTGATGCTGAGACACCGGTGTTCCGTTCCACGAACACTGTCCTAAGGACATACCGTGGTACGGTAGGTTCGCGTCGTGTCGACTCGCGGCGACCCCAGCGCGGGCGTTCAAGGTTGAACGCCGCCAGCGACCCAGAATCAACCTATATGGAACGATCGGGCGATCGACCAGCCGCCGATCGTTCAAGGTTGAACGATCCACGCGGCGTCAGAAACCAACGCTGGGGTCGTCACGACACGGACCTGCAGTAGACCTATAGGCATGCCAGGGCGGCCGGTCCCTGCCCAATGCATCGGAGCGTCGGATCTCAGGGGCTGCCGCGGCGCGCCGGGCCCGCCGGCGCGCAGCGCCGGGCGCTGCCCGGCGCGGGGCGGGCGCTCGTGCCGGCGCGGTGGGCGTCGGGCGTCACGGAGAAGGCGGCCATCTCATGCTGCGGTGTTTTGGACCTCCCTCCCTCCCTCCGCTCCTTCCCTCCGCTCCTTCCCTCCCTCCCTCCCTCCCTCCCTCCCTCCCTCCCTCCCTCCTCCTCCTCCTCCTCCTCCTCCTCCTCCTCCTCCTCCTCCTCCTCCTCCTCCTGCACTTGCTCCTCGTGGCCGGGCCGTTCTGTGGGCCTCTGGTCGGCTACACGTGCATGCGGGACGGGAAAACGACCACAGCCGCTGGTTTTCTTCTGTTGCCGCCTGCTAGCCAGCAGAAACGGAGAGCAGTGGGTGTGGTCATTCTCGTTAAGCTTGGCACCGGGGAAATGACCACAGCCACTGCTTCTTTCTCGGCCGGCTGGAAGGCGGCGTAAACAGGAAGCAACGGCTGTGGTCATGTCCCCGTCCCCCTGTACAAGAGTGGCCCTTCGCCGGAGTGACCTGTCTGGAGCGGGCTCCTCGGGGCCCCCCCGATCGTGAGGCGCGGTGCGGTAGCGGCTGCCTGCGCGCTCGGAGTTGGCCGCGCCGCCCTGCGCCCCCTCGGTCCGCGCACCATCGGTTGAAGTCGGGCATGTCCCTCTGCAGGCCGGAGGAATATTTGGAGATAGGCCAAAAATAGTACGGGGACGGTGTTTCGATAATGTTTGAATATGTTCCGAGTATTTGTTGTATTTTATAGTTTTCGTCCAAAAGACCCCTGTGGGGGGGACATGCCCGACCCAACCACGGGTCACTCTTGTCCAGGGTCGCTCTTGCGCGTAGCCGATCTGGAGCGGCCGCCGTCGCCAGCGGCTTGGCGCAGCTCGAAGGGCTACAGCCAGGACGGGCCCCTGGGAGATGTCCAGGGGCCGAGTTTGAGCGGATGTCGAGGGATCGCCATGGGGCAAGCGAGTCTTGAGGGAAGCGGGCCCTGAGGTCTGCCGCCAGTCTCGGACTCCCAGGTCCTTCGGCGGGCCCCCAGGGCCGTCATGAGACGGCACGGGATCGAGAAGTGGCCCCAGGGGGAGGCCCCAGGGTCCAGGATCCCATCGCCCCCATTGCCATCAGGACCCGCTTCTTTCATGCCGATTGCTTGCAGCCCTCCCAAATGGGGTCGGAGAAGGCGGGGTCGGAGGATCGCGCCGCATCGCCGCTGCATCAGCGATGCGACTCGATGTGAAGCCCGATTTTCTCCACGCCGATGGCGCCTAGATGCATCGCCGACGTCGCAGATGCGTCGGCGATGCGGCGCGATCCTCTGACCATATTTACTCGGACCCCGTTTGGGGGGTCTCCATTCCGCCTGCTCCTCCTCCTCCTCCTCCTCCTCCTCCTCCTCCTCCTCCTCCTCCTCCCTCTCCTCCTCCTACTCCTCCTCCCCCTCCTCCGCTTCGTCGTCTTCCTCCTCTGTCTTCCTTGCTCACACCCTCGTTCGCCTCCCCCCTCCTGCCCCCTCGCACCCCCACCTCCCCCGCCCGCGCCTGCCACGCTCTCCGTCTCCCCCCCCCCTTCTCCCGCGGCAGCCCCTGTTTGGCTCCGCCGCCTCGGCTCGAGCACGGCACCGGCCGCGGTTACCCGTTGTCTCGTCGCTGGGTGCGGCGGGGATCTCGTGTGGACTCGGCCCGCGGGCACGACGGGCAGCCGCGAGGGATGCTCGCAGCCGCGCGCGCTCACGGCGGCGCCAGCGGCAACCCGAAGTGGCCGGCGGCGAGGACGGCAAGGACGCGCTCGACGGCGACAACCCAGAGAGCCAACGTATTGAAAGAGCCCGCGGCGGGCCCCAGGACCGTCAAAAAACGAGTCAAGATGAAAAACCAGCGCTGGGGAAAGGTCGAGACTCCCGGGGACCGCATTGAAAAAGTCACGACAGCGGATCGCTGGGAGTGCCGCGATTGCCACGATTGCTGTTGGGACCCCTGGCGCGCCGCGATTGCCACCACTGCTGTTGGGACCTGCCCTGGGGTTCCTGGAGGTCGGCCGCTCGACGGCCCGGCTTTCTGGAGGAGGCGCGCAACCGAAGGTGCCGCCTCTCGGAGGGGGGGGAGCCGATGGTGGAGGCGGCGGGCTGCCATGAAGCCGAGCCTGGCCGCCAAGCTGAAGAGCACCGTGGCGGGGATCATGCACGGTTCGCCCAGCGGGCCCCAGGCGGGCGTCGACAGGCGGGTGGGCGCAGCCGAGGGAACTCTCGACGAGCTGGCCCGCAGACGGGCGCGAGGTGCGGCTCGGCTGCAGGCCGAGCCGCACAGCGACGCACCGTGGCACGAATTGCCAGGGCGGAGCCGCGGCCGATGCGGGCTCGAACAACTCAGAGAGCCGCCAGGCGAGCAACGCCGTACTAATAAGCTGGATGCACATGACGCGGTCGACCTGGGCGAGAGTTGGATACACATGAGGCGTTCTCAGAGAGGGCCTCGCCTTCGAGGATCGAAGGAGTTGATATATGTTCCTCGGCGGAAGGCGGCGAAAGCAAAGCGAGGCCGCCTCCGCCGGCGGGAGGCAGCGGAAGTAGAAATCGCCCCCCGAGAGACGGCAAGGTTGTTTGGTTCATGATGTTTTGAACCCGCTACATGTGGCCAGATGTTTTCCAGCGCGGCAACAACATTGAACAACAACAAGCATGGCAACAACAATCAGAATAACAACCCGCGAGTCATTCAACACGTATACCCTACACCCTCGATACCCGCCCTCTTCGTCTTCGATCACACCCCTTTCGGGGGGATTATTTCTCTTTGCTGGGGCCGGCGGGCTTAGACGTACGGGCAAACCGGAACGGGCGGACAATCCTTCGGGGGCGTACATCTCTCTGCCCGCCATTGGAATTGGCGCGGGCCCTGCAAGAGGAGGAGGGGAAGAACGAGGGAGAGTGGGAGGAAGGGGAGGGGGAAGGACGAAGGAAGAGGGAAGATACCACGTTGTGAAGGCGTCCTTGGCGCGTGCGTGGTTCCTGAGCGCCGAAACGCAATTCCAGAATAATTTGTGAGGACGTCGCACGCGAGAGCGCAGTCCTGAGTACATTGTGAGGAAATCTCCGGCGGAAGCGGGGGCCCTGATTAAGTTGCAAGGAAGTCTCAAGCGGGAGCGCCGTTCCTGAGCAAATTGCACGGAAGTCTCAGGCGGGAGCGAGGGTCCTCACTAAATTGCGAGGAAGTCTCAGGCGGGAGCGCCGTTCCTGAGTCAATTGCGCGGAAATGTCAGGCAGGAGCGGGGGTCCTGAGTAAAATTCGAAGAAGTCTCAGGCGGGAGCGCCGTTCCCACGTAAATTGCACGGAAGTCTCAGGCGGGAACGGGGGTCTTGATTACATTGCGAGGAAGTCTCAGACGGGAGCGCCTTTCCTGAGTAAATTGCGCGGAAGTCTCAGGCGGGAGCGGGGGTCCTGAGTAAAAATCGAGGAAGTCTCAGGCGGGAGCCGTTGTTGTTGTAGCCCGGGGGGCAGGGGCACAGTTTGAGCAGGAAGATTTTCCTTGCGAAAAAACAAGGTGCGAGCCCCGGGGGTGGCACTTCAATCGAAAAAAATCAATGTGCACGGTTTGGGGGGGGATCAACAATAGTTATTCTTCAAGAATGAGAGTTCAACAACAACAATAACAGCAACAACAACAACACTAAACACAACAATAACACCAACAACAATAACCATAACAACAACGACAACAAGAGCAACAACAACAGCAACACCAAGAAACAGGCCAGCAACAACTATACAAACAACAGCAATAACAACAACAATAAAAACCATAACAACAACAATGCCAATAACAACAACAATAATAACAACGGCAGCTATAACAACACCAGGATCAGTGAATTCAGCAACGCGAACAAGAACAACAACGACATCAACAAACCAAAGACTACATTATCATACATAAGAGCACAACCAAACATATCAATAACAACACCAGCAATAACAACAACCTTAACACCAGCAACACTCACAAAGCAAGAACAACAACCATAGCAACAAGCACCACGACAGCAACAACCATAACAACAAAAACAACAACTACAACAGCAATAACCAAACACAACACCAACAAAAAGAGCAACACAAACAATGACAACCAGACAACAAGAGCAACCACAACAAGAACAATGGCAGCAACAACCATAACAATAACCGCACCAGTAACAACCACAATAACAACACCAACAGCAACAACAATAGTAGCAGCAAGAACAACAACCATAACAACAATACTAATAAGAGCACCACTGCCAACAATAACAACACCACTAACAACAACATAGCGAACCCCAACAGCAAGGACAATAATGACAACAGTGAATTACCAACGACAAGAACAACGGTAGGAACAACAACACAAATAACAACATTCCCAACAATAACAACAACAGCACTAAACACAACAATAACAACAACTACAACACTAACAACAACAATAAACACACCAACAACAAGCAACAACAACAATAGTAATCACAACAATAAGAATAATAACAACACCGATAACAGCAACAACCATACTTACAACAACAACAACAACAAGAGGAGCTATACGAGCAAGAGCGGCAACAATATTCACAACAACAACACAGTAATATCAACAATAACATGAATAACAGCAGTAGCATGAGTAAAAAAACAACTTCATTAATAGCAACAATAACAACAACAAAGGTAACCATTACAACAACAACAAGAAGAAGACGAACAACCACACCACACACAACAACAATAATAGCAACAACACTAACAGCAACAACAATAACAACAACCACAACAACAAGGACACCATTAACAACAATAGCAACAACCATAACAACAACAATAACAGCAACAACAATAGCAACAACAATAACAAGAACAAAAGCAAACACGACGACGACAGTGCGGGCGGTTCAGAAGGAGCGCCAAGAAGTCGGTCAGCCCTCGGATGGGCCGCTGCTGTGGTCGGGGGCAGAGGACTCACACGAGCAGAAACTCTCGGAGGGCCGCGCGGATTTCTCGGGGCCGCGCCGGACTCCCCCCTGGCGGCACCTCTGCCTCCGTGCCCCGCGCGCGGAGCGCGACGTGGAGTGCGGGGACGAGACGCGCGCGCGAGTCGCACGCGGCACCTGCGCTGCGCAGCATCGGCCGGCTTCGGCGGGGGCCGTGCCCCGGGAGCTGGTCTTCGTTGTCACGGGCGGCTTCTCCCCCCACCGAGCGCGCTCCACTACTCGCAAAGTGCCCACCTGCAAATGTTCAGAAAACATGCTCTCGTCTCGATGTAATAACCTGTCGTACATCCCTCCGGCGGGTCGAGGCCATCTGCGAGCAGTTCCTCGTGGAACTCCCCTGTCTATCCCCCTCGGGCCGTCAGAATCGGTTCTTCCCTGCGGGTGCGCATCAGCGGCCCGTCGGCCGAGTTTGGAAGTCTCGCAGGCCCTCCCGAACCTCGTGCACGGAGCATGGAACCTGGAGGACGGAGAGAGAGGAGGAAGAAGAGGAGGAGGAGGAGGAGGAGGAGGAGGGGGAGGAGGAGGAGGAGGAGGAGGAGGAACTGCCACGAGCTGATGCAGCCGGCGTCGGGCGGCGAGGAAGGGGGTCCCTTCTCCGCCGGGGCCGCGCGAGGGGGGTCAGCTTGCAAGACTGCCGTTGCCCCGGGCTCGCTGCTCACGGTGGACGTTACTTATCCCTTACGCCAGGGGGCATGGCGAGGCCATCAGGGGGCGGTGGGGGCGGGAGGAGGAAGGGGGCCCAGGCTCGGTGGATGGCGCGCTGGCGATGTGGGCGGCCGGTACCCAGCGCATCAGAATCGACGTTCGCGGGATGAAGCCCCAGAGCGACAACGATGAAGCGCGCCTGCTGTGCCCTTCGCTGCGGAGCGCGCGGAGGCCGCAACGGGCGCGCTCGGGTTCTTTCATCCGTTCCGGGCAAAGCTCAAGGTGGTATCAGGACTCTGGAGAGGGGGCCACTTGGGTTTCGGAAGCCCTTCCTTACACGGCCAACTCCCCGGCGTGGATCCACTTCCTCTCATCCTCGTCCTCGTCTTCGTCATCCCCCTCCTCTTCCAACTCCTGCTCTTCCTCGTCCTCCTCCTCCTCCCTCCTCCTCCCACTCTTCCTCCTCCTCCTCCTCCTCCTCCTCCTCCTCCTCCTCATCATCATCATTCTCCTGTTCCTCCTCCTCCTCCTCCTCCTCCTCCTCCTCCTCACCCTCCTCTGCTGGGTCGCCCGCAGGGGCGGCGAAGATGCCTCTGCGTAGGGGAGAGCGGTCCTTCTCGAGGTCGGCGGCGCGAGGCCGCGCAGAGCGTCGCGCGGCGTCGTGGCGGCCCAGATCTCGGCCTGCCCCCCCCGCGAGGCGAAGACGAAACCGGTCCTGACGGGCATCATCAAGCCAGCCCTCGCCTTCGGGGCCTTCATGGCGTGCATGATGTTCTGGTGGGTGCCTCTCTTCATGGGCACCGTCGCGGTCAGCTCCCTCGCCGGGGCCGACGTGGAGACCAGGCAGGGCCTCCAGGCGATGCCTCCGCCTCCTTCTCCTCCTCCTCCTCGACCTCCTCCTCCTCCTCGTCCTCCTCCTCCTCCTCCTCCTTCTCCTCCTCCTCCTCACTCGTCGTCGCCGAATTCTCCTCCTCCTTTTCCTCCTCCTCCTCCCAGCTCCTCCTCCTCCAAGCTCCTCCTCCTTCTCCCCCCCCCCTCCTCCTCCTCCTCCTCCTCCTCCTCCTCCTCCTCCTCCTCCTCTCCTCCTCCTCCTCCTCCTCTTCCTCCTTCTCCTCCTCCTTCTCCTCCTCCTTCTCCTACTCTTCCTCCTCCCCCCGCCTCCTCCTTCCCCCGCTCCTCCTCCTCCTCTTCCTCCTCCTCCTCCTCCTGAGCAGCAGCAGCAGCATCATCATCAGCATCGTCATCATCATCAGCAGCATCATCAGAATCATCATAATCAGCATCATCATCATCATCATCATCATCATCATCAGCATCATCATCATCATGCTAATCGTCATCAGCAGCATCCTCAGCGTCGTGTCTATCATCATCATCAGCAGCATCATCATCGTCATCAACAGCATCATCAGCATCATCAGTGTCAGCATCAGGATCATATCATCATCATCATCATCATCATCATCATCATCATCATCATCATCATCATCATCATCAGCATCATCAGCATCATCATCATCATCATCATCATCATTATCAGCACCAGCATTATCATCATCATCATCATCATCATCATCATCATCATCATCATCATCATCATCATCATCATAATCGTCAGCATCACCATCAGAATCATCATCCTCATCATCAGCCTCATCATCATCAGCAGCAGCAGCATCATCCTCATCCTCATCCTCATCCTCATCCTCCCCCGCCTCCTCCTCCCCCGCCTCCTCCTCCTTCTCCTCCTCCTCCTCCTCCTCCTTCCCTTCCTCCCCCTCCTCCTCCTGCTCCTCATCCTCTTCCTTCTCCTCCTCCTTCTCCTCCTCCTCCTCCTTCTCCTCCTCCTCGGCATCATCATCAGCATCATCATCAGCATCATCATCATGCTCAGCATCATCATCAGCATCATAATCAGTATCAGTATCAGCATCATCACCATGATCAGCATCGTCAGCAGTATCAGCATGATCAGCATCATCATCATCATCATCACCATCATCATCATCATCATCATCATCATCACCATCATCCACCATCCATTATCCAGCATCCATCATCATCATGATAATCGTCATCAGCAGCATCATCAGCAGCATCGTGGTCATTATCATCGTCAGCAGCGCCATCAGCATCACCAGCATCAGCATCCGCATCCGCATCCGCATCCGCATCATCATCAGAATCAGCATCGTCCTCAACATCATCATCCTCATCAGCATTATCAACATCATCAGCATCATCAGCATCAGCATCAGCATCAGCATCAGCATCATCATCATCATCATCATCATCATCATCATCATCATCATCATCATCATCATCATCATCATCATCATCATCATCATCATCATCCCCCGCCTCCTCCTCCTCCCCCGCCTCCTCCTGCTCCTCCTTCTCATCCTTCTCATCCTTCTCCTCCTCTCTTCACCTCGGCGGCAGGCAGAAGTGGTGGATCGCCCAGGGGCGGGCATCACATGAATTCACCGGGGAGCCTCGTCGAAGGCATGTGCGGTCGGAGCCCCTGGGGCTGCATGTAGTTTGTGATCCCCCCCCGCCCTGGGCGTTCCGCCCCTTTCGCAGCAGCCGACCCTCCGCCTCCTCTCCGTTGCTCTGGCCCAGGAGCCCTGCTCTAGAGCGAGGCCACGGCCCTCTTCTGGCCCCAGCCCTTTCCCTTTCCCCCAGGCTCGTCGTTCTGCCTATCGTGCCTCCTCCTCCCCTTCCCTCAACAAACCTCCCACTCCTCCCCAAACCCTCATATCCTCCTCCTCTTTCTCCGCCTCCTCCTCCTCCGCCTCCTCCTCCTCCACCTCCTCCTCATCCACCTCCTCCTCCTCCTCCTCCTCATACACCTCCTCCTCCTCCTCCTCCTCCTCCTCCTCCTCCTCCGCCCTTCCTGTCCACTTCCGTCCCCCCACCCTCTTCCCCATACGATGTGTGGCATGAGGGAAGCGGGTCCTGGAGGAGACGGGTCCTGGACACGGGGGCACTTCTTCCCCAGGACTCGCACCTCACTGGGCTCCTGGGGGAAGCTGGGAGGGTGAAACTTTGGACCCCCTTCCTGCAGGGCCCCCCCCTCTTTCTCGGACATCCAGCGTATTCAAAATCTAATCGGCCAGTATGTCGCCACATGGCCTAAGGGGGTCCTGCTTGCATTGTGAAGCGCCGTGGTGTTCTAACAACGCGGACCCCTGGAGGATCCCTGGAGGTCCCGCCCCCTTCCCCAGGACCGGTGTTTCATCCCGAGTCGCTTCCGACGGTCCCAGGGCCTGGTAAGGGCCCCTGGAGGCCGAAAATGGCCGAGAACCTCGGCCGTCGTGATTGTTGTCGCGACTCGAGAGGGTCTGGGCTCATTGCCTCCCGTGTCCACGTCCACCCGAGGACTCCCCGCGACCGAATCGCGGTGATGCGGTGGCCATGCAACTGCACGGTGCCCACGCACATGTCTTGGCATGCTGTGGGCTCCTGTGGCTTACCTGTGCACGGCCATCTGCGTGTACTCCAGATTTCGTAATAAAGGGAGGGGGGTCTCATTTCGGGGGGGGTCTCTTCCAGGCTATCTTGGAGGGCCTGGGGGGTCTGGGGACGATGTTTTGGAGGGTCCTCCCACGGGGGAGGCCTGAAACGGCTTGTCCTGGAGGGTCCAGACCCCCTCCCTTTTATTACGAAATCTGGAGTACTAATGCACCCCATGTGAGGCGAAGGATCCAGCGATAACACGGGTCATCGGGCCGGCCCGCCCCCCCCCCCCTGGACATCCTGGCGTTGCCGGCTGCGCAGGCCCGAAACGGGGGCGCGCAGTCCCGGCGCGCGCGCGGGCCTGCGTGTGGGCTGCCCGGAGCGAAAGGTTAGCTCATCAGCTGGCTCCCCTGTGGCCGTTTGGGCCACAGGGGATCTTCACACGGCGCCGCCCTTCCTCCTCTGCACGATCTGTGAGCTTCCCGTGAGAAGAAAAAGAAGGAAAACAAAAAAACTGCCCGATAACATGGCTCACCGTCAAAGAGTGAATGTTGGCCAGCGTGGATCCAAAACAGTGCGATCCGGCAACCATGTGGTGCAATCTGCGTGTGGCACTCCAAGTGGCGCATGCTACGCAGTAAAGTCTACATGTTATGAGCTGTGTAGAGCGATGTCTATGGTGCACTCCATGTGGTGGAACGTATGTGGTACAAAATACGCGGTGCAATGTATGCAGTGCTATATGTGTACGACGAGGTGGCGACGGGGTGGCGACGGCGGCCACATGGCGGCCAGAGCGGCCCGCAGGCCCAGGCGACAGACGGCGACGAGGCGGCGACGGCGGAGGCATGGTGGCCAGACCGCAGCACAAGCCCAGGCGACGGGCGGCGACGGGGCGGCGACGGCGGCAACATAGCCGCCACACCGCCGCTCAGGCCCAGCTTCCTTGCAAGACAAGTAAGAGTTTGCAAGACAAGTAAGAATTCCTTCAGTGAAAGCGCGCTGTTTGGGGAACACCTGTCTCTATCCACCACACATAAGTCATCCGCGTCTTCGTTCCCGACCCCACCAGCCCCAACCCCACCCCGTGCTTCTGGAACGCCTCCCCCAGCGGCCGCGAAGGCCGGCCGCGGCGACGGCAAGCGGGCGGAGCTGCGCCGGGCCTTCGAGGAGCGGAAGGCCCAGGAGGCGAGCGCGCGCGCCGAGCGCGATGCCGCCGCGAGCCGGAAGGCCGATTGAAGGCGGCGGCGGCGCCCAGCTTTGAGTTCTGCCCAGGCTGGCCGTCGCCGTCGTCGTCGCCGTCGCCGTCGCCGTCGCCGTCGCCGTCGTCGTCGTCGTCGTCGTCGTCGTCGTCGTCGTCGTCGTCGTCGTCGTCGTCGGCGCCGCCCGCGCGAGTTCCCAGGCGGCGGCGCGGCCTCGGCCGCCGAGTCGAGCGGTGGGCCACGGCGGCGGCGCCCGGGGCCGAGCGGCTGGCCGGCCCGAGGAGGGCCGCTGGGGTCGCTGGCTCGGCTGCACTCCGGCACGAACGAAATGGGTAGAATGCCCAACCGTCGGGGGTGGACAGAACCCCCAACAGTGACACGTCGATTAGTGAATTGTCCGCCGGGTTGCGGCCAGCTCGAGGCCTCGGACACGTGGCCCACCCAGCGCGCTCTCCAGAAAAAAGGGCTGGGCGTCGCGTACGGTAGGTTTGCGTCGTGTCGACCAGCGGCGACCCCAGCGCGGGCGTTCAAGGTTGAACGCCGCCGGCGACCCAGAATCGATCGATGTTGAACGATCGGACGTTGCGGCAGCGGCCGATCGTTCAAGGTTGAACGATCCCTGCGGTGTCAAAAACCAACGCTGGGGTTGGTACGACACGAACCTGCCGTACAATGCCCAACCGTCGGGGGTGGACAGAACCCCCAACAGTGACACGTCGATTGGTGAATTGTCCGTTTTCGGTTCTCGGGAGGGCGCCGCGGCCGTCATTTTCCAGGCCTGCGCCCGCCAGGTTTGGGCTTCAGGTCGTTTTCACTGAACCACGTTTGACTAAAGGGAGGTCTGTCCATCCCCGAAACAGCAGTTCCTGTTCATTTTGAACGTGACTCGCTGTCCGCGCCGCCGCGGCCTGTGCCCATTTGAGACAGAAGGCCGCGTGCCCAACAGCGGCCGCTGCCGGTTTGGGACAACATGTGTTGCTGGGCACGTACCCTTTTTTTTCCCTACCCATTTCGGGCGTTCAGTTACACGCAAGAGTGACCTCTCGCCGAAGTGACCTTTGGTGCAGGCGCTTGGGGGGCGCGCAGTGGGGCCGCGGTGCACGGGGGAGCAGCGAGGGCCCCCAAGGGAGCCCCGTCGGGCCCCCCAAGGGGGCCTCTCTTTTGGGAGCCCGAAGAGGGCACCTGTCTTGCCCCCCGCGTATGGCCCCCCCCAAGTGATTCACGCCCAAGGCTCGCTGGGGTCCCCAGATGAGCGGCGCCGAAGAACGGGTTCGTCTGCGCCGACATTCGCGCACAAGCTGCCCGCGCAAGGTCGCGCGCAGGCGCCCTCGCTTCCAGTGAGGCGTGCCGCGCCGGCGGCCCGCGCAGGCCGCCGCGTAAGGTCGCTATGTCACCTCGCGGAAGACCCGTGCTCGATCGTCGCCCAGCTGGCGGAGTGCGATGCGATCGCAGCGGCATCCCTGCCCCGGCGTGGCCCTCCCGAGAGGAGGAGGAGGAGGAGGAGGAGGAGGAGGAGGATGAGGAGGGAGGGCGAGGGCGAGGAGGAGGAGGAGGAGGAGGAGGAGGGGAGGAGGAGGAGGAGGAGGAGGAGGAGGAGGAGGAGGGGCCACGGCGAGGGGCCTCCCGCGCCCCCCGAGAGTCGCTTCCCAGAGGCCACCACTGCCCAGGGTCGCCCCTGCCTGTACCGCCGACCCGCGGGCGCCACGCGGAGCGCGTGCCCCGCGGGGGCCCGCCGGGTTGCGGCCAGCTCGAGGCCTCAGGCACGTGGCCCACCCGGCGCGCTCTCCAGAAGAAAGGGCTGGGCGTCGCGCACATGAGAGGGGGTCAGAGCCCCGAATCATCAGGGGCAACTCGGGTCAGGGCTAACTCGGGTTCCTTTTTTCTCGGGAATCCAAACCCGAGTTACCCCGGACCCGAGTTACCCCGGATAACTCGGGCGTCCAGAGCCCCGAATCATCAGGGGTAACTCGGGTCAGGGATAACTCGGGTTCCTTTTTTCGGGAATCCAAGCCCGAGTTACCCCCGATAACTCGGGCGCCCAAGGGGGCGATACATGAGGGGGGGGGGGGCAGCGACAGATGCAAAGGAAGGTGCCCTTCGGGGCTCTGGAGGTCCCAAAAGGGGCCTCCAGGGCCCGAGAAGTGCACCTGTCTCCTCCCGCATTCATAGCCCCCCATTGCGCGTCGGTCGTCGGAAGCAGGCACTTCTGGATGCCCAGATCCCACTACACGCACGGCGCCTGCCTAATCACTTCCACGATCGAGTGGTGGTCCCTCTTCCTTCCCCGGCAGGGGGCGGGCGGAAGCCCAATC
Source organism: Prorocentrum cordatum (assembly GCA_963575745.1). NCBI lineage: Eukaryota > Dinophyceae > Prorocentrales > Prorocentraceae > Prorocentrum > Prorocentrum cordatum. The sequence continues at coordinate 160,295 of CAUYUJ010017414.1, forward strand.
TCCTCCCAACGCCTTCCTGCTTCACGTTTCTACCCACCTCCGCCTCTGAGTGCCGCCCTGTCGGTCTCGGTCTCTCCTCCTGCGTGCCAGGCAGTTCGCTCCTCGGCAGCCCCGTCCAGCTCGACCGCTGGCGCAGTAACCTCTGCCTCCTCCTCCTCCTCCTCCTCCTCCTCCTCCTCCTCCTCCTCCTCCTCACCCTCGACGCCGACGAGAAAAAAAGTGTCTGCCCACGCGCGCCCCCCCCCCTAAAGAGGGCGCCCAGCCTCGGGGGGCGCACGCCTCGCCGCACAGGCCGCAGGTCGGCGGGGCACGCGGCGGGAGCACCCGGCGGCGGGTCCGCCGGCGGAAGGCCGCCGGGAAGGCCAGCGGAAGGCGGCGGGAGTTGCTCAGAGGCGGCGTCGCCGTGCACGCTTGCAGCTGCTGCTGCGCCTGGACAGAAAGAGGGCGCCCAGCCTCGGGGGGCGCACGCCTCGCCGCACAGGCCGCAGGTCGGCGGGGCACGCGGCGGGAGCACCCGGCGGCGGGTCCGCCGGCGGAAGGCCGCCGGGAAGGCCAGCGGAAGGCGGCGGGAGTTGCTCAGAGGCGGCGTCGCCGTGCACGCTTGCAGCTGCTGCTGCGCCTGGACAGAACTGCTGCTCCTTGCTCCTCGCTCCTCCTCCTCCTCCTCCTCCTCCTCCTTCCTCCTCCTAGTCCCCCTCCTCCCCTCCTCCTCCTCCTCCTCCTCCTCCTCCTCCTCCTCCTCCTCCTCCTCCTCCTCCCCCTCCTCCTCCTCCTCCCCCTTCCCCTCCCCTCCCCCCTCCTCCTCCCTCCTCCTCCTCCTCCTCCTCCTCCTCCTCCTCCTCCTCCTCCTCCTCCTCCTCCTCCTCCTCCTCCTCCCCCTCGTCGCCACGGCTGGGTTCGCCTGGAAATTCTGGTCAGAACGCACCTCGGTAGAGGTCTGGGGAGTAGCAGTGCAGCCGGACCGAGGTACAAGATCGAGGTCGGTTCGGGGAGGGTACCCTAGAGTACTTCGTGTTTGTTGGAGGTTATTGTGCATCCTGGGGCAGGGTGCCCTCGAGTGTTCGTCAGTTTGGGCCCGCGGAGGGTTTCGTTTTCTTGCAAGAAGTTATTATGTCCTAGGTCTGGCCATACCCACACTGCTACCCGTCCCTCGTTGCCCTTTTCTTGGGCACTCTGAGAGACCCTCGTCACCACCGCTGGATTCGCTCGTAATTCCTGATCAGAACGCACCTCGGGAGAGGTCCAAGGAGTGGAGGTATCGGTACCTTTTGGTCTCCCCAGTAACGCTTTTGAATTGAACTGTTCTCAAACGATAGGTGCAGCTCCGTGGCTCTATCGCCCTTGGCGGACTCAGGCTAGGCTGAACCCCAAAGTCGGCTGCGGAAGGGGAGACGGAGACCCTGGCGAAAGCATTCCCCATGACTCCGCAGCTGCATGAAGGCTGGCATCTGTATATAACGGCTCTTGCATATGAATTCAGAAACGTGACGCCCTTGTCACGGTGTTGACATTCCCCCGCCTCCCGTGAGGCGTCAGCATCCGTGCGGGCAGCGCTTCCGAAGTATCTGCCACGTGTGGAACAGCAGAGGGCGGCCAGCGCCCGTTACCAGTCGACCTCCCCAAACGAGGGCGCGGGGGTCGGGACGCATATCCAGTGCCGCAGCTTGGTCTGACCAGATCGCGGGGTGTGGACGCCCCCCTGCCTCCCGTGAGGCGTTAGCATCCGTGCGGGCAGCGTTTCCGAAACCTGCCACGGTGACGAACCGCAGAGAGCGGCCAGCGCCCGTTGCCCGTCGACCTCCCCCCGGGAGGGCGCGGGGGGTCGGGGCGACTGTGTCCAGTGCTGGAGCATGGCCTGACCGGATCGCGAGATTTCTTTCGGAGTTCTGCCCCCGCAGGAGTCCGAGTTGATTATCCTCCTCCTCCTCCTCCTCCTCCTCCTCCTCCTCATCCTCATCCTCATCCTCAACCCTCCTCCTCTTCCTCCTCCTCCTCCTCCTCCTCCCTCCTCCTTCCCCTCCTTTCCATCCCCCTCCTCCTCCTCCACCTCCTCCTCGCTCATCGCTCCTCCCTCCTCCTCCTCCTCCTCCTCCTCTTCCTCCTCCTTCTCCTCCTCCTCCTCCGCCTCCAAGGCCCGCCACTCCTGGGTGTGGAGAGACACGCTCTGGCAGTGCAAGCAATGCTTGAGGGCCTCCAGGTCTTGCTGGCCCCCTAACAGTGTCTGTTCTGCCACTCACAAGCTCTACGATACCAAGCTCATCGAGCTCGGCCATAAATGTATTGTTCTGTCCTGCTCTGATGGCAGTACTGGTTGTACTTGCTTGAAGTGCAAGGCTTTCTCGACGAGTGGTTACGTGCGATATTTGAACCAACGGTGTAATGACAAGCCGCAGTGACCCCGTTCGTCTAAGTACTATTGGAACCGAATCTTGTCTGGCAGGCACCCGAAGAGCGCAAATGTTGGCTCGACTTGGATGCCCTCAGTGTGGTTCGGTTGTTCGATTGATCTGGCGCCGTCGGGCGAGTCTCCTGGTGCTGGCCACGGGGGCATGGCCCTGGCGGTTGGCCCGTACCTCGGTGCGGGCAGCACTTTTTGTTTGACCTGTCTCAGTTGTGTTTTTTTTGTGTTTGTTTCGGCCGCCTGGCTGGCTACCAGGTCGACCGTGTCTTACGCTCCTGCCGCACGGCTGTGGGATGTCGTCTCCCCCACAGCGACCGTTGCGCAGGGGTTTTGTTTGTTTCGGTGCGCGCTGGGCACGAAGGTGATTGCTCCGACTGTGTCCTTGTCGTGCTGTGATCTCAACCACCTCGGCTTGAGAGGGCTCACGTGGTGGGTTCGATCTGGGGTTTTGCTGTTTCTCGCTCGGCGGTGCTGGTTACGCTGCCAGCCCTAGAATTCGGGTTTTGGAACTCCGTCGTGCGAGTGCCGCTGGCCGTCCTTTTCACTGCCTCGCGCTGTCCCTGCCCTTGGTGCACGGCCGTGGGGGACATCTCCCTGCGGCGACCGTTGCTCTTGGGTCGACCTAGTATTTCCGTTGCGCGCGGGGCACGGGGGAGTGTCCTCCCTGATTGTGGCCCTGTCGTGCTGAGATCTCGACCCAACCTTTCGTGAGTTGGCTCACGAAGCGGGTTCGATCTGGGGTTTTGCGGCGCCCTACTAGACGGTGCTGGTTACGCAGCCAGCCTTTGAATTCGGGCTTTGGAAATCCGTCGTTCGGGCGTCACTGGCCGTCCTTTTCACTGCCTCGTGTGGCCCTCGCCCCCCCATGTCGCACGGCCGTGGGGTGAGAAGTTCCTTACGGTGACCGTCGCGCAGGGGACCTCATCCAGTTCCAATGTGGTTGGGCTGGGCGCGGGGGAGTCTCTCGCCCTCCCCGACCGTCGCCATCCGTGCTGGTTTTACTTGGCCTTCGGCTCGGCGTGAGATGGGCTCACGCGGTAGGTTCGATCTGGGGTTTTGCTGCACTTCGCCCGTCGATGCTGGTTACGCTGCCAGCCCTGGAACTCGGGCCTTGGAGTTTCGGCGTGCAGGTGCTGGTGGCAGTCCTTTTCACTGCCTCGTGCTGTCCTCGCCCTCCTGGTGCACGGCCGTGTGGATGTCGTTCCCCTGCGGTGACAGTTGCTCCAGTGGCCGCCCATTTCTGGCTTGTCTGGGCTCGGTTGGACTTTCCCGACCGAGGCCTAGACGTGAGGACCAGGGGCAGCGGTGTGTACAGCCGCCGCTGCCCACTGTTTCCCCGTCTGCCTGTGTTCAAGGCCATCAGCGGGCAGATTCTCATCCGAGGGCTCCATCTCAAGGATGGTAGCGCCTCGGCGCGGGCAGCACCGCATGTATGACCAGTCCTGTGTGGTGTTAGCTCGGCAGCGCAGCGGCAGAATCCTCTTCCTCCGCCTCCCCCTCCCTCCTCCACCTCCTCCTCCTCCTCCTTCTCCTCCTCCTCCTCCTCCTCCCCCTCCTCCTCATCCTCCTCATCCTCTTCCTCCTCCTCCTTAACCCTCCTCCTGTTCCTCCCTCCTCCTTCCCCCTCCTTTCCATGCCCCTCCTCCTCCTCCTCATCATCATCAGCATCCTGATCATCATCATCAGCATCATCATCATCATCATCATCATCATCATCATAATCATAATCATCATCATCATCATCATCATCATCATCATCATCATCATCATCATCGTCATCCTCCTCCACTTTATCCCTCCACCTCCTCCTCCGCCTCCTCCTCCTCCTCCCCTTCCTCCTCCTCCTTCTCCTCCTCCTCCCCCTCCTTACTCCTCCTTTCTAGCATCCTCCTCCTCATCCTCCTCCTCGTTAACCCGCCACCACCGCCTCCCCCTCACCACCATCAGCAGCAGCATCATCATCATCATCATCATCATCATCATCATCATCGTCATCCTCATCATCATCATCATCGTCATCAGCATCATCATCATCATCATCGTCATCGTCATCGTCATCATCATCATCCTGACCCCCACTGTCCATCATCATCATCCTGACCCCCACTGTCCATCCTCCTCCTCCTTCTCCTCTTCCTCCTCTTGCTCCTCCCTCCTCCTCCTCCTCCTCCTCCTCCGCCTCTCCTCCTCCCCTCATCTTCCTCATCTTCTCTTCATCTCCTCGCTTCCCTCCTCCCTCATCCTTCCACCCTTCCTTTCCATCCCCCTCCTCCTCCTCCTCCTCCTCCTCCTCCTCCGCCTCCTCTCTCCTCCTCCTCCTCCATCTCCTCAACGCTCTCCCATCCTCACTCCTAACTTCTCGCGCCTCATCCCTCCTCCGCCTCCCCTATCCTCCTCCTCCTCCTCCTTCCTCCTCACTCCTCCTCCTCCTCTCCTCCCTCGCTCCGTCTCCCCGCATCCTCCCTCCTCCCTCCTCCTTCCCTCCTCCTCCTCTTCCTCGTTATCCTCCTTTTCCTCGCTCCTGCCATCCCTCTCATCATCTTCATCCGCCTCCTTAACCCACCTCCTCATACTCCTCCCTCATCCTCCCCCCATCCTGTCCATCCTCTTCCTCCTCCTCCTCCTCCTCATCATCATCATCAGCATCATCATCATCGTCATCATCATCATCCCTCTTATCCCTCCACCTCCTCATCCTCGTCCTCCGTTTCCTTCTCCGTCTCTTCATCCTCCCTCCCTGCCCCTCCTGTATATCATCATCCTCCTCATTATCCTCCTCCTTAACCTTCCACCACCTCCTCCTCATCGTCATCATCTCCATCATCATCATCATCATCATCATCATCATCATCAGCATCATCAGCAGCATCATCATCATCATCAGCATCAGCATCATCATCACCACCACCATCATCATCATCGTCAGCATCATCGGCATCACCCCTCATCCTTACCCCGACCTTCCATCCTCCGCCTCGTCCGCTTCCTCCTCCTCCTCCTCCTCGCTCATCCCTCCTCCTCCTCTCTTCCTCCCCCTCCTCCTCCTCCTCCTCATTATCATCATCCTCCTCCTTCGCCTCCTCCTCCATCCTCCTCCCTCCTCCTGCCTCCTCCTCCTCCTCCTCCTCTCCTCCTCTCTCTCCTCCTCCTCTCGTCCTTCGTCCTCGTCTCCTTCCCTCTACGTCCTCTCTCCATCAATCATCATCCTCATCGCTCCTCATCCTCCTCATCCTCCTCATCCTCATCCTCCTCCCCCTCCTCCTCCTCCCGCAGGTTCCCTCCCTCCGCCTCCTCCCATCCTCCGCCTCCTCCCCCCCTCCCCCCTACGCCTCCTCTCCTCCTCCCCTTCTCTTCTCCTCCTCCTCATCCTCCTCCTCCTCCTCCTCTTCTCCATCCTTCTCCTCCTCCGCCTCCTCCTCCTCCTCCGCCTCATCGTCTCCTCCTCCTCCTCCGCTCCTCCTCCTCCTCCTCATCTCATCATCATCATCATCATCATCACCATCGACCATCAGCATCATCATCATCTCGTCAGCATCCCCACATCCTCATCCTCATCCTCATCCTCATCCTCTTCCCTCCTCCTCACCATCATCCGCCGCCTCCTCCTCCTCGTCCCCGTCAGCGTCCTCCTCCTCCTCGCTCCTCATTATCGCTCCTCCTCCTCCTCCTCCTCCTCCTCCTCCTCCTCCTCCCCCTCCTCCTCATCCGCATCCTCCCCCTCCTCCTCCCCCTGCTCCTCCTCATCATCCTCATCAGCATCCTCAGTATCCTCCTCTTCCCCCTCGTGTTCCTCCTCATCATCATAATATGCCTGCTCCGCCTCCTCGCTCCCTCCTCCTCCTCCTCACCCGCCGCCGCCTCATAGTCGTCATCCTCCTCCTCCGTTTCCTCCTCCGATTCCTCCCCTTCCTCCTCATCCTCCTCCTCATTCTCACCCTCCGCATCATCATCATCATCCTCCGCCTCCTAAGCCGACTCTTCCTCTTATTCCCCCTCCTCATCCTCCTCCTCCTCCTGTCCTCCTCCCCCTCCCCCTCCCCCTCCTCCTCATTCGCATCCCCCTCCGCGTCCTCCCCCTCCTCCTCATCATCATCCAACTCTCCTCATCCTCCTCTCATTCCTCTGTGTTCCCTCCTTCCCTCGTTCCTGCATATCCTCATCACCTCCTGTCATCCTCCCTCCTCCCTCCTCCTCATCCTCCCGTCCTCCTCTTCTCATCCTCCACCTCCTCCGCCTCCTCCTCCTCCACCGCCACCTCCGCCTCGCTCCGCCTCCTCCTCCCTCCTCCTCCCTCCGCCTCGCTCCTCCTCCTACATCTTCCTCCTCCTCCTCCTCATCATCCTCCTCTGCCTCCTCATCATCATCAATCTGCCGCCGCCACCCTCCTCGCTCCTCCCTCCGCTTGCTCTTCTCCCTCCTCCTCCTCCTCCTCCGCCTCCTCCTCCTCCTCCTCGCGCCTCCTCCTCGCCCTCCCCTCCTATTCCTCTCCCTACTCCCGTGCCCTGCCGCCCAGCCCTCCGCTTCCTCCTCCTTCTCCACCTCCTCCACCTCTTCCTCAGTCTTCATCATCACGCATCAATCATTCATCAGCATCAGCATCAGCATCAGCATCATCACGCCTCCTTCCTCCTCCTCCTCCTCCTCCTCCTCCTTCCTCCTTCCTACTCCTCTGCTCCTCTTTCCCTCTCGTGCTCCTTCTCCTCTCTCCTCCTCCTCGCTCACTCCTCACTCCTCCCCCTCCTCCTCCTCATCCGTCTCCTCCTTCCCCTGTTCCTACTCCGTCTCTTCCCATTCCTCTTCCTCCCCCTTACCCCTCCTCACCCCTCCGTTCCATCCTCCATACCCCATCATCCCTCCCCCTCCGTGCGCGCGGCGAGTCCTTCCGCCGTGCCAGCGCAGCCCTCAGTATGGCGGCTTGTTCGAGCGCCGCGCCCAGGTGGCCGTGAGAACACTCGACGCATCTCGCCTCGGTTCTGTGGAGGTCCTTTCGCGGGGGTGACACGGGCCGCCTCTTGGGGCTGTGTTGCGGGGCCCTCTCGGGCGCCTCTTCTTCCTCCTCTTCCGTTTCCTCCTCGTCCTCGTCATCTTGCTCCTCAACATCATCCAGTTGCTCCTCCCCCTCCTCCTCGTCCTCCTCCTCCTTCTCCTCCTCTTCCTCCTCCTCCTCCGCCTCCTCCGTCTCCTCATCCTCATCCTCCTATTCCTCCTCATTGTCCTCCTCCTCCTCCTCCTCCT
>CAUYUJ010017414.1:168030-178767 GCA_963575745.1 Prorocentrum cordatum
CCTCCTCTGCCTCCTCCTCCTCTTCCTGCTCCTCCTCTTCCTTCTCCTCCTTCTCCTCCTCCTCCTCCTCCCTCAGCCCGTCTGGCTCCAGCCAATGTGGAGGAGCTTGTCGACAGCGAACTTCAGAAGGGCGTTGCTGTCGCGAGTCACACTGGCTCGGTCTCTTCTCGGCGCGCGCGCATGGCCCCCGCGCCCTGGCAAAGCCGCCCTGCACCCTTCCGCCATGCGGGGTGGAGGTGCGGCTCCTGTGGATGTGCTCGCAATCTGGGCTGGGTGTGGCAGGTCGACCCGCTGCGCCCCCCGTCCCAGGATGGTGCTGGCTCTCGTCATCACTTCGCTGGTGAGCCTCGTGGTGCTCCGCTTCCTCCTGGCCCCGTCGGCGGGGGTGGCGGACCGAGCACAGATGGCATCAACACGAAGGGCCTCTGCGCGGAGGACCTTCAGCAGCTTGCCGCCATCGCCACTCGTCAAGGGCAACTTGATTTGGCCCAGCAGTATGAGTCAGCCCGCGCGAAGCTACTTCAACCTGCTCGTGCTCAACCTGAGGCCTCGCTCCACACCCGCGCCTCGCAGACCCAGAGCAAGATCAGGCAGGTGGAAAGAAGCTCGACAACGAGATCTCGAAGCTGGAGCGCTGGCGCGAGGCCACCACGTTGCCCGAAGCCCCCATCCAGGAGATGGCGGACGAGCTGGACGGCTATGAGCGGCAGTACTCGGAGCTCGTCGAGCAGATCAGTCTGGAGGTGGCCTCGTCGGTGCAGCCCAAGCTGTCGTCTGGCCCGATCATCAGCCTGCGGGATCTGGTGGAGGGCAAGGAGCTTAGCTTCGAGCTCGTCGATGACCTTTGTGCGAACATGCCAGAGGAGTTCGAGATGTCCGCCGAGGACAAGGAACAGCTGGAGTCGCGCAAGGCTCAGTTGCGTTCAGGCCTCAAGGACATGGCGACGCAGCTCTTCGGCAACGCTTCGTCGCATCTGGAAGCCGCTCGTCGTGAACACCCGGAGCATCTCAAGAGGTTGTCGAAGAATAAGAGGAGGGCCGCGGAGGGCGACGCGCCTGGAGGTGCCGACGGCGCTGCTGATCCTGGTCAAGGAGCTGGTGCTGCAGCGCCTGGAGGCGCTGAGCGGGCGACTTCTGAGGCTGGTGGTGGAGCCCCAGCCGCCTCTTCTGGCGGCGCTTCGGGCCCGTCGCGGCTTCGGGCCTTCGTGAGCTGACCCTGCTCTCCAGAGCCAATGCTCTCCCGGGCGCCCCCCCCCCCCCCCCGCCCCCAACTGCGGTGGGGGCGGGGGAAGTGGCTGCTGAAGGTGAGGGGCATATCCCCTCGAGCTCCTGCGTCGGCTCCCCGCCTGACCCGCCCCCTGTCTCGCGTGAGTGTAGTTTTTGTCGGATTGGGGAAGGGTGGGGGTCCAATTTTGACGGAGCCAACTTTAGCACCAACTTTAGTAATTACCACTCGGGCCCAGGAGCCCCGGGCCCGGGGCCCAGGCCAGACGAAGACTCTCCCGGAATGGTTATCGCCACGGCTAACTGCAACAGCTGGGGCTCGCTTCGGGATTGGCTTCCGTCGGCAGTGACCCCCGCGTCATCTTGGTGCAGGAGCGCCACCTGGCTGATCAAGATTCGATTGGTCGTGCTTCGAAGTTTTGTCTAGATCATGGGTGGAAGAGCCTGTGGGAGCCTGCTGCTCGGACGGCTGAATGAGGTACGTCGGAAGGCGTAGCGATCCTGGCCAGGGCCTTCTTGGGTCTCCACCAACCTCTGCAGATCGACATTGGCTGTGCTCTGGTTGCTGTTGCTCATCTCTCCTGGGGGTGTTCAGTTTGGGCTCGTCTCTGTCTACGGGTTCGACACGGAGGGCCTCGCGGCCAGGCAGTTGGAGCTTCATAAGGCGATAGGCTCCCATGTGGTTCTCGAAGGCCTCTCATACGTGGTGGGGGGCGACTTCAACCTCGAGCCCCCAGAGTTCCGTGATACGGGCGTTCTGGAGTTAGCTAGATGTGAACTCATTTCGACGGGTGCGCCCACTTGTTTTGGTGCTCGCCAGTCGGACTACGACTTTTTCATCGTTTCTGGAGGCTTGGCCAGAGGAGTGAAGCAAGCGCAGCGATGCGTCGATAGTGAGTTCTCGCCGCACTTCGTGGTGGAGCTGGAGTTCTACCCTGCCCTCTGCCGCCTGCAGGCCCTGGGTTTTCGCAAGCCCCCCCCCCCCCTCCCTGTGGATGCCCCAACGGGTGCGGGGCCGCCCCCAGGGGATTTCGGAAGGGCTCACATGTTCCTGGAGTTGGGGGAGAGAGCTTTGAGGTCCCAGGACGCCAAGGAGGTCCAGCGTCTTCCGAGCAGGGCTTACCAGATTTGTGCCAATGTGTCCGAGGGAGAGCTCTGTCAGAGGCTGGAGGAGGAGCTTCCCTGCCTTGGTTCTAGAGGCAAGGACCCCCAGGTTTGTTGGAAGCCGATCCCTCCGAAAGATGTCAAAGCTAGGCGGTGCCCAGAGCTCCGTGCCATGAGGCGGTTTTGTTCTAGGTTCCGCGCTGCTGCCCAACTTTCACCTGCGGTCTGGGCTGGACAAGCCTCGACCGACATCAGGCGCACCGTCGGCGAGCTGCTGACTGGCGTGCTCCAGTCTGAGTGGGCCCCTTGTCAGCTGCCCCACCCCCCCCCCCCGCCAGGACAACATTTCTCCGTTGCAGGACACATCAGGGACTCGCCCAAGGACTGGATTGTTTCAATCCCCCCCCCCGCGTTGAGCTGGAAGCGTGTTTTGAAAAAACTTTGTCTCAGGACGCGTCGCCCCCCCCCCCCCCCCTGCCTCCTGCGTAGGCGAGGTCGGGGGCGACTCCTTGCAGGCTGCTGGGGACCCCCCTCTGAGCGACTCGGATCGGCCTTCTGACCAGCTTGCTGTCAGGCTTGATAGGCTGGGGGCCCTTCTCACGCGCCAGAAGGAGGTCCTAGTTGCGCGCGCGAAGCATTACCAGCGGACGGCTGGTCATGACTGGCATGCCAGGTTGACGGATAAACTCAGTCAGGGCGCCCGCAATGCCCATTGTGCGATTAAAGACCCCCTGCGTTGGAAGCCCACTACCACCCTCTCCTCGGAGGGCCAGGTTGTTTCTGATCCCCAGCAGTTGTTCGACGCTGAGGTCAAAACGTACTCGGGCCGCTGGCAGGTCCGCGCGTCGCCCCCGAAGCCCCAGGTGCAAACCCTCCGAACCCCTTCCCCCTCTGGATGTGGAGCATCTTCGGAAGCTGAGCAGGAAGTACCCTGAGCGGAGTGCCGTGTCCTATGATGGCTTTCACTTGAGGCATTTTCAGCACCTCCGTGATGCCAGCTTGGAGGTGCTCAGCTTGATCCTCTCGCTTGCTGGGCGCTCTGGCGCTCTCCCGACCCAGCTTTCGGTTGTTCTGGCGGCCTTGTTGGCCAAGGAGAAGGGGGTTTTCGGCCGATCGGCATTTTCCCTTCGGTGCACCGCCTCTGGAGGCGGGCTCGTAGGCCACTGGCGGAGGCCTGGGAAACGAGTTCTTGCAGGGACTATTGTGCCGCTGGGCGGCACAGAGGGGCTATGGATTGTGCGTGGCGCCATGCCTTTAGGTCGGAAGCTGGCGTCAGGCGGGGCGCCTGCTCAGCCACTGTTCTGTGGGACATGTATAAGTACTATGAGCTGATCGACCTCGAGGCCTCGGAGCTTAGAGGCCGCAGGCATCAGTTTCCCCTGGGTGTCCTGCACATGTGTCTGGCGGCGTACAAGTCGGCTCGATATATATATATATATATATATATATATATATATATATGCCCCTCTGGTATCATTTCTGGCCCTCTGGGGGCCACCCACGGCATAATTGCGGGCTGCAGCGTGGCCACTACCCTCATTCGTGTCCACGCCCTCGGTGCCTTCGACACGGTTCCTCGTTCGCTCAGCTTGCACCGCATCGATCGGGAGACTTCGGAATTTTCTTCCTTCGACGCCTTTATCGACGACATTAGCATCTCGGCGATTGGTTCCAGGTCCTCTGTTAGATCTACCATCCTGAACATGGCTTCCCTTCTTCTGGCGGGTATCAGGCAGATGTTAGGGGGCTTCGTGGCTCTCGACAAGGTTGCCTTAGTGTGCTCCTGTGGCGCTTTGGGCCAGCAGCTGGAGGCTGACTCGGGCCCTTTCGGTGCACTGGACACCCGCCATCAACCTCGGCTGCGACGATGCGGCTGGCAAGCGCTTCAGGACGGGCAAAGGGGAGGATGAGGAAACGTCCAGAGAGGAAGATCAAGATGCAGCGAAAAGCGATGCGCTTGAAGCGGCACCGGCTTCACTTCGGGAGGAAAGCTGTCAAGGTGTTCACTTCAGGTCCGATGCCTGGATATATTTACGGTTGTGAAGTTCAGGGCCTCACGGACGGTGAGGTGCACAGTCTGCGGCGAATGGCCGCCAGTTCTATCAAGCCCGATGCCGCGCGCAGATCGTTGACGGTGCTGTCTCTTATTGAAGGGGACCCTGTTTGGCACGGCTCGGTTGCACCTGTGCTGCGCTATATCAAAGAGGTCTGGCTTCTCAGGGCGAGCGCTTTTCCTGGAACTCTGGACTGGGCTACTTTGCGGGCTTCCTGGGAGAGTGTGTTTGTCAGTCGTCCGCAACCTGTTACTTGGAGGAGTGTCTCGGGACCGATGAGTGACATGTTCATGAGTCTTAGGAGGACCGGGTGGGACATGAGGAACATGGCTGTCTTTACCGACGACATGGGGCGAGAGCTCTCCTGCACGCAACTCTCGCCAGCTCTTTTCAAGTCTCTGCTGCGCCAGGCTGTGCTGCGCCAGCTCGAGAGAGCGGCCCACGGCAAGCTGGTGGGCGGCGATCTCTTTTGCGGCGTCGGAGTTCCTCCGCCAGAGCGCGTCCAAGACCTAGCTGAGCCTGCTGCCGTGGAGTTGGCCCCCGATCGGAAACCCCCCGACCTTGATGGATCGAGTCGCCTGTGCTTCGACGTCGTCACGGCTGGTCTCCGCTCGAAACAACTCACGACCAGGGAAAAAAGGCCCCGTGCGTGCCTTAACTTGCAACGCCTTGTGGACCAACTCCCGCGCACGAGGGCATGGCTACCAAGTGCGCCCTCTGTGCCCGCTTTGCCATGCTAAGGTGGACTCTGTCTTTCACAGATTATGGGAGTGTGAAGTGCGCAAGGGGGAACGGGACGAGCTAGTGGATGAGGAAGTAATCTCGTGGGCCAGGGATGCTTGTGACCAGAACTCAGGAGACCATGTGAACTTCTTGACGGGTGCCTTTGCGCATCCTGGTGACTATGTGCCGCAACCAGTCAGTCAGCAGGACTCGGACGCTGTCAAGATGGAGTACTTCCAGGAAGGTTTCCAGGACTCAGGCTTGGAATTCCCTGGGCCCGAGAATATCCGTTTTGAAAGCAGTATTTTCCTGGACGGCTGTTGTTTTCCGTCTAAGATTCGTGAGTTGTCCAGGGTTGGTTGGGCTTTCGTGCTTATGTCTGATCAGGGCCACCTTCTGGCCAGAGTCTTTGGGCCTGTCTGGTCTCACTTGCCGCAGTCGTCTCAGGCTGGTGAGTTCTCGGCACTGGCTGCTGCTGGTGTCAATTTAGACGGGCCTGCGACTCTTTTCTCTGATTGTGCGTCGGTTGTCCCCTTGTGCTCCAGGGCGCCTCGGGGCCGCCTGGGGGGGCAAAGGGCCTACGCGGGCTCGGTCCTGGAAGCCTTCGCGGGCGCGGGCCCCCTCCTCCAGGGCCTGGTCAAAGTCGCCGCGCGCAAAGCTGTAGATGAAGAAGGAATTTCTGCTCAGGAGGCTTGGCGGAGGACGGGTAATTTTCATGCTGACCTCGCTGCGAAGCGGGGTGCGAATGTCCATCCCCAAGCCAACCCTGATTTTCTGTCTCGCGTCGAGCGCGGTATTAAGATCTCTAAGGCTGTCATCCTCTTGGCAGCCAAGATCTTGCCGCGCTGGCCGCGGCTAGACTTATCTGGTGTGCAATTCATCAAGCCTCAGGTTCAATCCGCTCAGACGTCGAAGACGCCGCATGAGTGGTGCTGGACTGGGGAGTTTTGGCAGCGTGGCACGTGCCTGAGGGGCAAGCGAGGCCAGGCGCGCCCTGCGCCTGGCCACTGCGTCGTGCCTCCTCGTCTGTGCCCGAGCCTCCTGGAACAGTTTCAACCATCTTTGTGCGTTGTTGGACTGCACGGACGGTTCTTTCCTCTGTTTCTGCCGTCGATGCGGTTTTTACAACACAGGCGGCCGCGTCAAGAAGCTGGGTGAACCCTGCACCTGTAAGAAGTCAGGGGCAGGACTTACGGCCTGGAACTATGTTACCCAGGGCCGACACCCACAGCAGATCAAGAGGGAGAAAGAAGAACGTACAGTTTTTGTCCTCTCCCTGGACTGCGCTGTGAGGAGAGGTGGTCCCCACTGGATGGGGGTCAAGCAGAGGTCGAGCGTGAAAAAAAAATCCTCATCCTCCTCTTCTTCCTCCTCCTCCTCCTCCTCCTCCTCCTCCCCTCTCCTTTCTTCTCCTCTCCTCTCTTCTTCTCTCCTCTCCTCTCCTTTTCCTCTTCCTCTCCTCCCGCCTCCTCCCGCGGGAGGGCGCGGGCGAGGAGGCTCGCCGCCGGGCGGGCTCCGGCCGCGCAGATTACCGTCGAGTTTTCTCCAGTTTGGCCCGTGGGGGGGGTCATTTTCTTGGAGGGGTCCAGGGAGTACCCTTATGTCGGGCCTGTCCCTCTACAGGAGGAATATTCGAAAATAGTTCAAAGAAATAGTCAGGGGACCATGTTTTGACTATTTTTGAAATTTTCGGGGGGAGCTTCTGGATATTTAAAATTATTCGTCCAAAATCCACCTGTAGGGGGACACGCCCGACCTAGGAGTACCCATCGGTCGTTGAAAGTAGGTAGTTGTGGATTCCCAGATTCCAATCTACTTTAAGCGCCTTCCTACTTCAATGATCGAGCGGCTTCACCGTTTCCGTTCTCCTTAGGGGGCGGACGGAGCCCAATCTACTCTCAACGCCTTCCTGCTTCATGTTCCGACCAATTTCTTCCGACCGATGGGCCGAGTTGTCGGTACCTTCTGGTTTCCCCGCGGGGCCCCCCGCGGGCGAGGAGGCTCGCTGCCGGGCGGGCCCCAGCCGCGCACGCGGCACCCCGCGTCTGCCAGGCGCCCGGCGGTTCGAAGAACCCGCGGCAGAAGTTTTTGTGTATTGATCTCATGAGGGGGAAAAGAAGCACAGACTCCAATAATTGTCGATTCCCTGGGAAATGCGGGAAGATGTGGGAAGTGCGGGAGAAGACGAAAGGGGAACTGGGAATCGTAGGATTTGTGTTTATTTATTTGTGTGTCCATGGGCCCCTTCATTATCGGCTTCTCGGGGCCCATACTGGGCCCCGTCAAAAAGCAACTCGGGATGAAGGACCAGTCCCAGGGAAGTGCTCGAGAGGTCCGGGTCCCGCGTCTCGAAAAAATCTAGGCGCCAGATGTCTGGGCTCAAAGAATGGAAGTCGGCATATCAGCATCGGAGGTCGATTGGACCCCAACCCTCTCCCTTCTGCCCCTCCCCTCCTTCCTCGTCCCTCCCCTCGCGTGCATGGCCCGTGCGGTATTGCACGGCTGGCACGCGCAAACTTCTGAAGCCCCCGAGACTGCAACGGAGCAATCCGGCCAGGGCCCTAAGATACATTTGGGTGGTTTCACCCATGACATCGTTTTGGGTGTTGAGCGCGATGGAGAAAAATCGATCAGCAGACGGCCCTCTCACGGTCCTCGAGAGAGGCCTCAGAGGTCGTTGCGGCCGCAAGTTTTGCGCATATTTGTTTGCGTGTGTGCCCCTGGGCCCCTTCATCTCAGGGTGGCGTTCCTGCTCTTTACGGTCGGACCAAGGTGTAAGATCGAGGTCGGTTCGGGGAGGGTACCCGAATGATCTCCGTGTTTGTTGGATCTTCTTGTACATCCCGGGGGGGGGGCCCTTCGAATGTTTTTCGGCTTGGCCGCCAGAGGGCTTCGTGTTGTTGAGGGACGTCCTTCTGTCCGAAGTAGGTCGTCAGGGAAAGGAAGCCGGAGGTCAGGTCCCAGTTTGTTCCCGTGACCCCCTTTCTGCACGAGTGCCTTTGGTGTTGGCCGATGGCCACGTCGGCCAGGGCACGTTGGCCCGCGCCCCTCGAGCGCCGCGGTTTTGTTATGCTTTTTGGGCCTTGCGACAAAGTTCTGTCCTAGGTCCGGCCGTAATTATCCTCGCTGGCCCGCGATCCTCATCCCCCTCCTCAGTCCCACGACGTCATGATTTGTTCATAGCGTCGACCCCCAGAGATCTGGACCCCTTCCCTGGGGACCAGTTTTTCATCCTGCGTCGTTTCTGGACGATCCCGGGGCCCAGTGCGGGCCCCAGAAGCCGAAAAGGACGGAAACCGTCGTGATTTTTTCAAAGCGCGAGGGGGTCTGAGTATCCTTAAGTCGGGCCTGTCCCTCTTGAGGGGGAAAATTCAGACATGGTCCCAAAAAATAGCATGTATGGGGACGATTTATAAATACTAGTTCTTGACGATTGTTGCATATGTTTGGGATATTTTAATTTTTTTTCTCCGAAATCCGCCTGCAGGGGGACATGCCCGACCTAAGAGTGTCCTCGCCGGTCCGCGGTGCTCATCCCTTGCTCGGCCTCGGGGGCGCCGCCGGGGCTCCGCTCCCGTGGGCGGAGCGGGGGGCGCCGGGTCAGCGCGGGGGGCCTCGGTGCGGGGCGGCATGCTGCAGCACGGGTGAGGCGTGCTGGATTTCATGTCGTCGTCGTCGTCGTCGCCGTCGTCGTCGTCGTCGTCCCGAGGTCGGCGGTCGACATGCGGTGCATGCCCCTGCTGCTCAAGAAGTGGCGAAGCGTCCTAGCTCGCCTACAGGCCCACCTAACAGTGCTCTAAGAACCTTTGGTGGCTTCCACGAAATGTTCTTAGAACATTTCTGGCTGGGACTGTTTTGTTTTAACACATCGCGTTCTAAGAACATTGTTGTTGTTCTTAGATCATTATTGGGTTCTAAAAACATTTCGTAGTATGCCCATCGAAATGCTGGGACGGTCGGTCCCTGCCCCTTCTGCTGCCCTCCACCTCCTAGGCGCCATGCGCAGCAGGGCACGGATAAGAAAGCGTGGCTTCGGAGGCCAGGAGTCGATCCATATCCTCAAGTCGGGCATGTCCCTCTGCAGGAGGAACATTCAAATATAAACAAGAAATAGTAGTATGGGGACGATGCTTGACAATTATTGTTATTTTTCAAGATTGCTTGGCTGATCTTTATTTGTCGTCCAAAGTCCGCCTGTAGTAGGAAGTGCCCGACCTAACCCTGCTCCCGCTCTGGCCCCTCGTGGGGGCGGGGCGTGACCAGGGGCATGGATAAGATGTCGATCGCCAACCAGGGTCATGATGTTCCTACCCACTTTAGCCCAGACCACCAGGAAGAATCTTGAGCACCAAAAGAGAACCGAAACTCGAGGGTGTTCACGCGTCGGGCCCTGGGAGACACTCGTCCGACACTGTTTCGACACCGTTTCGATACTGCTTCGACACTCTTTCGGCACTTTTCCAGGTGCTCGAAATGACTTCTGGGATGTGGTCTCTAAGTACGATGGGAGCAGCATAGCACCAGGGTTCGCCCAGTCAAGCTCCGACAGCTTGGCCACCGACGCGTGGCCATCGCCAGCACGATGTTGGCGCAGGCTCGAGCGTGGACGCCACCCGAACAAAAACAGAGAGTGGGTCGGAGATTCACCTCCTACCCTGACACGCCGATTAGCGGATTGGCCGTTTTCGGTTCGCGAGAGGGCGACGCGGCCGTCATTTTTGCGGGTCCGGGTCCGTCGGTTTCGGTTCTGGGCCGTTTTCACTAAGGGGAGGTTTATCAAAGGGAGGTTTGTCCACCGCCGAGTCTTCCTCCTGTCCGATTTGATGTTGTCTTGTGCTTTCGTCTGCGGGAATCGCACCTCGTCCTCAGGCCCCCGACGTCATCTTTGTGCATACCGTCAACCCCGAGAGAGTTCGACCCGTTCCCTGGGACCGGCTCCGCATCCCGAGTCCTTTTGCGATGGCCCCGCGGGCCGGGAAAGGCCCCGGAGGCCGAATATTGCGGAACCTCCTCTTTCTCCTCTTTCTCCTCTTCCTCCTCCTCCGCCTCCTCCTCTTCCTCCCCCTCCTCCTCCTCCTCCTCCTCCTCCTCCTCCTCCTCCTCCTCCTCCTGCTCCTCCTCTCCTCCTCCTCCTCTCCTCCTCCTCCTCCTCCTCTCCTCCTCCTCCCTCCTCCTCCTCCTGGGCTCTCCCTGCCTTTCATTTTTTTGGATCTGATGACACTCATGACACTGCCTCCTTCCTCCTCCTCCTCCTCCTCCTCCTCCTCCTCCTCCTCCTCCTCCCCCTCCCCTCCTCCTCCTCCTCTTCCTCCTCTTCCTCCTCTCCTCCTCCTCCTCCTCCTCCTCCTCCTCCTCCTCCTCCTCCTCCCTCCTCCTCCTCATGCTTATTCCTTGGCTCGAGGCGGGTCCGGGTCCTCAGGCCCCCCGCTTGTGGAGCACAGGGGGAGCGCTCTGCAGCGCAGGCCGGCCCCCCCCCCCAGCGAGGCAGCGGCGGCCAGGCCCTCGGCTCGGGGCTGGGGCGGCACCCCAGACATGATCGCGTCATTAGAAAGAGCGTGTTCTACCGCTGCTGGCGGAAAACCGGGGGGGGTCACTACCGGTTCGAACCCCTCCCCCCCCCCCCTCCAGAAAA
>CAUYUJ010017414.1:178867-186367 GCA_963575745.1 Prorocentrum cordatum
GCGGCGGGGCGCACGCCCCAACTCGACTGTCGTGCAAAACTTGCGGGTGCCAACATTGCGCGCAGCTGGCGTGCGGCGCTGCGTTACCCCCCAGCCGACCGCCAAAATATGGTGCAAACGTTGATCGGCGCTGCAGCCAATCAGCGTTGCGCTGCGTTTCCGCCCCGCGGCCAATGGCAACGCAGCGGCGGATTTCATGTTCTGCGCGCGGGCATCGCCGCCGCCACCCCACCGATCGATGAAGCGCACTGACCAGGCAGCGCATAGTTGTCCAGCCCAGTGAGCATCGGGCAGCCGCCCATGGCGTCAGATTGGCCCCGCAAAGTGAAACACTAGAGTGCCCGCGACAATGCCTGACTGGTCAACATCAGCATCCGCGCGGTCGCACAGCCAGAAGGCAGGTCCGATGACCAACCGCATGGTTGGTAAGACCTTGCGCGGGCGCACCGCGCGCGCGACGCCAAACCCTCGTTTGGCGGAGCGCCATAACTTTGCAAACCCGACCCACCTACCGTTTCGCGCGAACGCGGGCTTGAACGCCGCACGTGCGTTCGCGCAGATATTTGCGCGATTGGCAGCGATGCTCGCCCACAGCTCAACGAAGGCAGCTGCGCTGTGCAAGCCATTTGGGCCCGTACTTTGAGCATGGAGGGCGCCGCGGCTCATTTAGCAACCGGAACACTTGGCTCGGGGGCGCCGTCGGGGCAACCCGTCGGCGCAACTTGCGTTTAATTCGGTTGTAGGGGCGGCGGCGGCCGCCCACTACCACACCGACCATTGAGCGGGAGCGAAAGCAGCGTGCTAGCGACGCATGTCGCACGGTCCCTACGAGGTGTTTTTAGCCAGATCTGTTCGTCTGCCGCAGCAGCGCGTGAAACAAAAAGTATTTAGGATGTCGTGTGTTCGGTTGTGCGTCTGTCGCGTTTGGGGCAGGGTGGTGATGACGACGTCTGCCCTGTTGACGGCGATGGTGGTGACGATTCGTGCCAGTGCGAGTGTGCGTGCTGGGCGTGGTGATGGTGGTGATGACGATGCGGATGCGTGAGATGTTGATGTTGACGGCGACAGCCATGTCGGCGAGACCCAAGGGAATACGGTGAATATGGTAATGATGACGGTGGCGATTGTGAGGATGGCATTGGTGAGGATGGCGACGGTTACGATGATGAAGATGATGATGATGATGATGATGCCTAGCCGCCTCTGCTGCTCATTGCTCAAGGTACTCACGCATGTCGTCAGCAGATGGCTTCCACGCAAAATGCCTACCAATGTCCATGGAATGCGCTTTGCTCAGCCATGTCGAAAGGTAAATCTCAGCAGCACGGGGACCGAAAGCATGCAAATCTAAGTTGCGGCTCCTGTACTTATTGCATTTATGCCCGTGAGCTGGGCAGAAGACGCGGAGCCCCCTGCCCCCTCTCCAACGCACTTCCTCTCTGATCGGGCAGCCCATGATGTCGGCTGGTGCAATAGGCGCTCCTGCCATGCCAACTGGACCGTCCACCGACTCAGGATCCGAACCATCAGAATCTGGAGGAAGCAGTCCTGAGAGGCATTCGTGCCAACACCCCCGAGACGCCGCCTGGGGGGGGTCAGAAGAGGGGTGGGGCCGAACATCGAAAACACAATCACTACCGACTTACACCATGCTGAGTGGGAACTTGATCTAATCTCCCGTTCGTGCCTTATCCATCCTCCCCCCATGCATCCATTCCCCCGTGGTGATAGATTTACTTTCGGGCACGTGCCCTCCCCCCGAGTCCCCCCTCGTCTCCAGAAACGCCCTCAGCACCATCAGCAGGTTGGACGCCCCCCCCCCTCATCGCCAGAGACGCTCGCACCCCGACGCCCATCGTCCCCTCGAGGCCCAGAAAGAGCCTGCTGCAACAACCCGCTCAGCACCGCATCTGGGTCTAGCATGTTTAACGCCTCCTGGGATGCCTTGCCAGTCATGATCTCTGGAATTGCCGATTTCGAAGACATGAGAAGCTTATAGTAGGATTGGGGTTGATCACTGCGAAACCTCAGTTGGCCCTTCCTGAAAATATCTGCCTTGGACAAAACAGCTTGAAGGTAACACCGTTTCGACAAAACCTTCCTCGAATCAAACTCCTTCTTGCCCCTCTTGGCGTGGAAAAGCAGCCTCTCCACCCCGCGGAAACCTTTGGCCGACAACTCATCAAGAAGACATGCGATTGGTATTTTCGCATCTGACAGTGGCTTTGTCCAAGCCAACTTCGAAGGCTCGATCAAACGTAAGCAACCGCCAACTGTATATTGATCTGCCTTCCACTGCATGAAATGTCGCCTGTCTGACAAGTCATTACCAAAAAAAGCAAAAAGGCTGCAATGCATCGAGTCCTCCACGCGGAAAACATCGATCGAAGTTGGGACTTCGTGCCGTGGCAGATCAGCCTCACGGAGGATTGCCATTGGCGCTATCATCCAAGTGACAGTGTCGACCTTTGGCGTTGCAATGGTCTTGACGAGAATATCTCTGGTTTGCACTGCCAGCACTTGGAAACAATACCATGCCTCATCAGCGCTAGATTTGTTCGGGGCCGTGCTGTAACTGTACGGGGTTACGACTGATTGAACGAACTCTGCCATGGGCTTTCGGTCCCGAAGAATTGCAACATCAACGAATTCATCTCCATCTAAAGTCATGGATCCAGTCGGAGGCGGAGGAGGTCGCCTGCCGACGTCGCCGTCCGCGTCGGGGTCGTCGTAAACGTTGGGGTCGTCAGCAACGGCAGCATCGGTTCCCTGATTGGCAAACGCAGGATGCAAGTTCACGCTGTAGATTCTATCCAAAACTGCCCTGACTTTTTGTTTGACTCGACGGTCTGGCCTCCTAAAGTTAATGACTGATGACCAGTTGTTCCAGCATCTCTGCAAATTGATTCCTGTCTGCTCTGCCATCTGATTCACCATATCCAGGTTTTGCCCCAAGCGAAGGGACGACGCGACCCAAGGCCACCTGGAGCAACGAGATCCTTCCAACACTCGTTTGGCAACTGCATGGGGGAACTCCGACGCGTGATCATCGAATGGGATATCTGCAATCGCCTCTATTTCCAAACGCAGAGCATCAGGCAAAGGACCTCCAGTATTCGGCAGCGCTAGCACTGCATCTCGAAGTGGCGAGTCGGGGCCCAGGAACTTCAAGGTTAGAGGGTGGTGAAGTGCACGATCTGTCGATTCAAACTGTCTCAACGCCAACTCCTTGACCCCAGGCTCCCCAAGGCGAGAAAACAAATATGGCACCGTATTCATGTAATCGAGCTTCCTGAGCCCGAGTGCGCAGACCATGCGAACAGATCCCGTGCACTGCTGAAGCAAAGACTGATCACCCCCGAAGGTGGACGTTGTCCAAGCCTCAGCCTCCTTCAATGCCTCCTGGGACGCGCTGCTACTATCGCGACTGCTCGCGCATGCCGAAAACAGCGCATGGAGGGAGTGGGGGGGCGCTTGATTTGAAAAACCTTACCCCTCGGAGTTCTGCTCAACCTGATTTGAAACAACATCCTGGAAAACTTCAAGATTGCATACCTACTCCGAGGTTCCCTTGGCGACGCCCCCCCGTTAAAGATGTTTGAAACGCTGTTTTCGATCACGCTGACGCTGGTCGATTGACACATCCACGACGTCAACGACATTAGATGCCCTTGCCCCCTCCCCCAGGCGAAGATGAGAACGGGCACTGCGTGGGATACAAAGCGGGGAAAGATGAATCAGAGGACGAGGACAGAGGACGATGAGAAGCAAAAGCGGGAAAACGGGGGGGGAGAAGACAAAGGCGAAGGAGATCGCATACGTCGTGGCAGCGGCAGCACGTGCGGTCCTGGAACGAAGATTGCGCCTTGCCGTAGGCGTAAGGAAGAAGTCTGCCCTTTCTCTTGCAGTCGACTGGGTTCCCAAGCTCGCAATCGGCCCGGTGACAAATGCAGCTCCCGCCCCACGACTGCAAATGAGTCAACCACTCCACGAGCCACGCAGTGAACGAAAAGAGATCCACCCATCGTTGGTCATCCATCGTCCGTCGAACCCTCCTGATCAACGAAGTGTCCCTGACTTTCTTGAGGAATGACATGTGTCCCCAATGTCTCTGCAATATGCCGATGACTCTCTTGAGAGATCTGCACACTTTGTGGAGCGCGCCCCACCGCCACTGCGCGAAGTATGGCAACGATAACGCGTCCACGATCTCAGCGACCGCTGACAAGCCGGCCTCCCTGAAGTTCCTGACGATCTCAACGCTGCACTGCCGCGCGAAAGTGAGTGCGCTTTTGATGCCGTCCAACCATCGCGGGAACCAGTCCATGCTACACAAAGCCCTCCGAATGAGCGTGTCGAAGATGTGCATCCAACCTGGCGCCTGCACTGCATATGGGAACAAACGTGTCTGCGTTGGCATGCCTCGCGGTACTGCTACGCCTACGTGCTTGCAGAATGCTGGCAAGATGTCTTTCGCATTGCCGAACAACCTCTCAGTGCCCATATCCGATGTCACCGATACGACCCGTGCCAACATCTGCCTGAGCGATACAAATGACGGACCCACACACAGCACAAACTGCCATAGCAACGCATGCAGCTTTCCGTACAGGCTGAGGTGCTGACCACCAATGCGGATGACTGGCAAAAGGTGCCGAAAACAAATCCATTCGCCCGAAATTCTACCAACGCAGTCAACGGTGGTGGCGAAAAGCTCTACTCCCCTCCATTGGGGTGATCCGTCAGTATAAAGATAAAAATGCGCCAGCCCCATATTGGTTTGAAACCACCGTCGCAACAACAACATACAGACAACATCGAGTCTCCAGCGTCCACGCCTCAAAACGTCATAACTGATGCACACGCTTCGCCTGACCAACTCGTCGCCCGCGGACTGGTCGTGCCGAACAAGAACTTTAGCCCAGGCCCGTTTGCATCTGTCAGCCAGTCGCAGACCTTTCCAGTATCGCGTCGCATCGAGGTAATCAATAATGACTTCCACTGGGAATGATTCCAATCCAGGTCGAGCACCCCTCGGGCCGACAACACGTTCTTGCTCACTATCTCCAGTCGTTATGCGCACAACAGCAGAAGAGAAATCACGCATTGCACCCATGTGTTTTTTTGACGGTTGACATCGCAGGGCCCATCAAGAATATATGATGTTTGATGCTTAGCCCAGGTGCAAGCGGAATTAATTTCAAGTAGGGCCAGCCAGGCACGATCAATTTTGCAAAGTCTGTTCCAACGTATACTGTCTGGCATGTCCATACAGACGGACGATAAGCAACAATATCAGAACACATGCTCAATACGTCTCTGAAACAAGCTGTTTCACCATCAATTGGATTGTGAACCAACTTGTCGCACACAAAACTAAACAGATCAATGCAGCCGTGGGGCAAACGCAATTCATGTACAAGCGAAGCCACATCCGTCAACTGATAACCCACAGCCCCAACAAATTCGTTTCGCGATGGCCGCTGAAAAGAAGCGGCGATGAAATCTTTGAATCTAGCGTTGGCGTTGAACTTGCCAATGGTGTCTGCAACATCGCTGGCCGACAGAATTTCCCACACACCTATTCCAACAGAAGTCAAGACCAGATCATCGCATTGGCACTGCAAACGCTCAACAGCCGTGAAGCCTGCCACAGCCGCAGTCGCACATATCATATACAACGTGATCATGCCGACATTTTCCAACTCACCTCGTGGGCGGCCAGACCGTGAGGAATTTCGCCTAGCATTCTCGGGATCCCCATCGATTGAATCACTGTCGGCCGCAATGGGCGCTTGTGGCGGTTCCTCATGCACAGAATCGACGTCCATGCTGAAACCAAAATGGCTATGGAAACGGAAGAAAACGTTGGAGGTGCAGACACGGAAGGCCCCCAATATATATTCGCAATGCATTGCAATCAATGCGAGGACCTTCAAACGACGCCTCTCTTGCGTATCTCACACGTGCAACGCAACTCCTGCAAATGTTATTGATGCGTGGTTTTGTTTGGGGGGACGTGAACGAAGGCGACGTCATAATGAGTGTGTGCATTGCTGTTGCAGATGGTGTTATGCTACTATTACATTATGTTGCCATATCAATGTTGATGCGTTGTGGCTCTATTACAAAAAATCCAACGCCATTTGGCGGTGAGTGTGTGTGTCCCCCCGAGTAGCAGGGGAAACCGTCGGTTGGAGTTTCGCCTAGCAGTGTCGGTAAGTAAGGCCCTACCACACCTCGCGCCAGCAGAAGCGAGCGACCCACTGCAAGTCGTGCTCGCGCTTCAAGGTAACCGGCACGTATACCGCAGTCTCGTACTCTGGGTGAACGATTATGGCGGGAAGGTCGAGACGCTCCGCCGTCTCGATGCAATGCACGACGAGGGAGGCGGGGACTGGGACGAGGTCGTCGGCCTCGGCGGTGGCGCCTGACTCGGCAGGCTCACGGTCCTGAGCTGCGGCAGCATCCGCAGTGGCACGGACAGTTCCCTCACGTATGGTAGGAAACTGGTCCCGTAACTGGCCGAAACCAGCTTCCTCAGTATGTTCACCCCTGACGGCATCTTCGCGGGAGTGAGAGTGCCTGGAGCAGGGGTCTCCCGGGGCTCGCCCTCCTCCTCGTCCCAGACAGCGGCATCACGAAGGTCTACGTCTGCATGCTCATGGGGTGGCACAGGAGGCGCTCCATCCTCCTCGTCCCGGGCAGCGGCTCCACGAAGATCAGCTGCTGCTTTACCATGGTGTGGCAGAAGTGGGCTACCCTGGTGTCCCGTGCCAGCGGCGGCGGTCGGGGTCTCGGAAGCCTCAACCCTGGCAGCCTGAGGCGCAGACTCATCAGCTCCGCAGGGGCGCACGGCCCCTTCATCGTAGCCATGAGAAGGCTCTCCCGAGAGCTCTTCAGAAAGCGATGGAATCGGCGGCACGATCGGTAGTGTCGGTGTCGCCGGCCCACCCGAACCCATTGGGGAGCCGGGTGCATTCGTTTTGGCTGCACGGGGCGGCGGGGTCGTAGAAGCTGCCACGTCTGCTTGCAAGCCCCCCGCGAGCGCATCCGCACGGTCGGCGCCAGCGGGCGGGAAGAGGTGAAGGCCCCAACCTGCTGGTACCCAGACCCATTGGCCTGGTGGCCCGTGTGCGCTGGGGAAAGTGGGCCAACAATGTCCACTGTGGTGTTGCCCTGCGGGTCCAGCCTGCAGGGCGACGGGGCCAGTCAAGTGCTGCTGCTGCTTCTGCTGCTGCGGCTGTTGGTGGTGTCCCGGCAGATGGAGGTGGCCTGGTTGCCCGTCCACAAGATGCGGTGGCGGCCGCCCCTGCTCTGTCGGCGCGGCTACCATGCCGGACGGGCCGCGCTCCTCAGAGGCCAGCAACACCGGGCGTGGCGCCGTGTCCTCTCCCGAACCGGACGGCCCGGCTCCCGGGAGCGGCGCAAGCCGGCCGCTCATCGCGGCAGGGCCATCTGGAAGTGGCGAGTGCGAGGTGCCTGGCCCCTCTTGAGCCA
>CAUYUJ010017414.1:191367-203867 GCA_963575745.1 Prorocentrum cordatum
CGCACGGGGGTAGACCCTGGGCCAGGGTCTGAGGGAAACGGGTCCTGGACCCCGAGGCTTTCCCCTGGGCCCGGTTCGTCGTCCGAGCTGTTTTCTGATGTCTCCGCCTGGCTCCTCTTCTGCCTGCCCGCCCGCCCCGCCGGCCCTGGCCTCCCGTCTGGGCGTTCGTCGTCGTCTGCCTGCTTCTCCCCTCCTCGTCACCTTCCGCCGGACAGCGCAGCCTGCCAGGGACCAGCATGGCGGCATGTAGGGTTTCGGCAGGAGGGCTTGTAGAGATGTCTTTGGATCGAACCTCGATAATCCTGGAGCTCGTGGGGGGGCCCGGGAGCCTGAAAGTTGCAACACCTCAAGGCCCGTTTCCCTCCGGACCCGTGTGCTTCATGGCGGATTGTTTTCGGGCCATAACTCGAGCCTCCCGCGGCCGTTCGGGACGATTCAGGCCCCCCCCGAACGCTCTCGGTGAGGCGCGGCCTCAGGAAAGCACCCTGAGGTTGAAAACCTCTGGGAACAACCCGAAAACCGACGACGACGACGACGACGACGACGACGACCGCCCGCTACCAGGCATCCGCCGAGATGATTTTTCAATCTTCGGCCACAAGGCGGTTCCGATGGTTTCCTCGGGGTTACTCTTCGTCCAAGATGCTCTATTTGATGAGCACCAAAAGCCCGGAAAACGGCCGTCCATAAGCCGAACTCGAGGGACACCGCCCAAACTGCAAAAACATGAATCGTCGGAGATCTGGGTTTCTTAGCTGCCCCGGAACGCAGCACGCAACCTGTAGTGTGTTGACAGGGGGCTCAACCCGTGCAATGAAAACGCTTGCCATCGCTCGGACCTATTCCCTGTGTTTTTTGTTGGTTTCGTGCGTGGTTTTTCTCGCCAAATGATCAAGGATGCTCCTCGATGGTCCTCGCCGAAAGAAAAAAACACACGTCCGAGCGATGCCAGCTACTAGAGGCCTCCAAAATGGGGTCCGAGTAGATGGGGTCAGATTCTGACCGTCAGAAGATCGCGCTGATGGCCGCGTCACCGGTGCATCGCCGATGCATCGGCGATGCGCCGGCGACGTCAGACATGCATCGGCGATGCCGGCGCGGAGAAAATCGGGCTCCACATCGAGCGGCACCACCGACGCGTTCACCAACACGTGGGCCAAAACGTGCCGAGCCAACATGCGACGTGCTCAACTCGGACGTCCTGAGCATGGCACGTGTTGCGTGTCATCACGGGCGTACCAGGGCACCTACACCTAAGCTGGGTTTGCTACATGGCAACCCTGAGCCCAAACATGTTGCTATCCCTTGGGGGCGCATTGTTCAACTTCCGCCACCTTCCGCTGCCCTTCCGCTGCCCTGGCCGAGGAAGAGATGACCAATCCTTCAATCCTCGAAGGCGACGCCCTTTCTGAAACGCCCCATATGGATTGAAAAAAAATATATATATGGTATAGTTTACAATCTTACTGTTAGGTAAAACTTTTTAGGAGGAGTGAGAGGGTGAGGAGGAAGGAGGAGGAGGAGGGTGAGAGCATGGAAGGTGAGGAAGCGTAGGAAGACAGGAGGAGGAGGATGAGAAGGGAGGCGGACGGAGGAGGAGAGGGAGGCAGGAGGAGGATGAGGAAGGAAGGAGAGGAGAGGAGGAGGAGGGGAGGAGGAGGAGGAGGAGGGATGGAGGCAGGGAGGAGGAGGGTATGATGAGCAGGACCAAGACGGGGGAGAGGGGGAAGGAGGTCAGGAGGAGGATGGTCATCATCGAGGGAAGCTGCAGGGAGAGAGATTAAGGATGTGTAGGAAGAAGGATGGTGGGATGGTTGGACCCACTAATGATGGAGGATGGAGGATGGAAGATGGGGGGGGGGGAGGAGAGAGGAGGAGGAAGAGGAGGAGGAGGAGCAGGAGGAGCAGGAGAAGGAGGAGGAGGAGGAGGAGGAGGAGGAGTTTTTCCAGCAGTTTCATTTCTCACGTGGTGAAGTTGGGGCGGGTCTGAGGTCGCCGCCACCTCAGAATCCAGGTAGCATTTGTGGGCCTGGTTATCCGGGATGTCCTTGTTCTTTCCTCTGCTTTCGTCCTCGTCCGCTTCTTCTCCTCTTCTTTCCTTGCTCAGCTTTCGTAGCTTTCTTTCTTTAGCTTCTGTGAGCATGCGGAAGAGCGGGGCCATCTTTTCCCTTTCAGCTTTTCCGTCTTGGTCAAGTTCCTGTTCTTTCAGCTCTTGTGGGTCCTCTTCTCGTGGCTTGGCTCCTCTTCTCCCTGTCTTTCTTTCCCCCATGTCACGGGGTAATTTATTTCTCCTGCGTCGAGGGGCTCACTTCTTGCTTCTGCGCTTTCGGCATCCCCTGCGTCAAGGGGCCCTGTCTCTTTCGAGGGGCTCGTGGCCTGCATCCTTCTCGTCGTGCTTCTCGGCCTTGCCGCGCTCTCGTCCGCCCTTTTCGTCGTGCTCCCAGTTATTGCCGCTTTCTTTCCTGCTTCAGTGTTCATTCCTCTCTTTCCGCCTTCCTCCGCTACTTCCACTCGTCTTTCCTGGTTCAACTTTCGTAGCTTTCTTTCTTCCACTTCTTTCAGCGCGTGGCATAGCGGAACCCTCTTTTCCCTCTCAGCTTTTCCGTCGTGTACAGGTTCCTGTTCTTTCAGCTCTTGTGGGTCTTCTTCTCGTGGCTTTGCTCCTCTTCGCGTTGCTTTTCTTTCCCCCATGTCACGGGGTAGCTTCAATTCCCTTTCGTCGTGGGGCTCACCTCTTGCCCCTGAGCTTTCGGTTTCCCCTGCGTCAATGGGGGCTCATTCACATTCGTGGGGTTCGTGGCCTGCGTCCTTCTCGTCGCGCCGCTCGAACTTGCCGCGCCCTCATCCGCCCTTTTCGCCGTGCCCCCAATTATGGCCGCTTTCTTTCCTGCTTCCTTGTTCAATCCTCTCGTTTCGCCTTCCTCCGCTTCTTCTCCTCGTCTTTCCTGGTTCAACTGCCGTAGCTTTCTTTCTTCAGCTTCTTTCAGCATGCGGGATAGCGGAGCCATCTTCTCCCTCTCAGCTTCTCCATCGCGTGCAGGTTCCTGTTCTTTCAGCTCTTGTGGGTCTTCTTCTTCTCGTGGTTTTGCTCCTCTTCTCATTGCGATTCTCTCCTCCATGTCACGGGGTAGCTTCAATTCCCTTTCGTCGGGGGGCGCACCTCTTGCTTCTGAGCTCTCGGCTTCCCCTGCGCCGAGGGGCTCAGTCGCATTCGTGGGGTTCGTGGCCTGCGTCCTTCTCGTCGCATTGCTCGAACTTGCCGCGCCTTCGTCCGCCCTTTTCGCCGCGCCCCCAGTCCTTGCCACTTTCTTTGCTTCTTCCTCTCAATGGTTTCGGCCTTCCCATTCCTCTGGCCCCCCATGTCACGGGGGTGGTCGTCTACATGCTGTATCTTGGCCGCGTTCCTTTCTTCCTCGTCGTCGCTATCTTATTCTTCTGTTATTTCCTGTCTTTGTTTATTTAGCTTTCTTTCTTTGGCTTCTCCCAGCATCTGGGATAGCGGGGCCGTCCTTCTCTCTGTGTGCTTGTTTTTCAGGATCGATGTCTCTGTCTTCTTCCAATAACTCTTCCTTTGGCGCACCTCCTCGTCTCGCTGCTTTTCTTCCCTCGGCTTCCTTCGCAGCCCCCCCCCCCCGTCTAGAGGCCTTCGTTTTATATCTTAAGTCCCGCCTTGTCCATGAGATGTTTTCTCGGCTTCCGCCCTTTTTTGCCGAACTCCCTGTTCTTGCCGCTTTCTCCCCACTTTCTGGTTCTTCTTTGCGTTTGTCGCTTTCGCCGGTTCCGCAGCTGGGCCCCCCTGTGCCGAGGGGCTTAATTTCATCCGTGTGCGTCGTAGCTTGCATCCGTGTTGCCAAACTCCCCTTGCTTGCCATGTCTTCCTCTGCTTTGGCATGTGCTCTTGAACTTTCACCTGTTCCGTCCGCGCCAAATGCAAAATCTTTCGCTGGGCCCCCGTGCTCACGTGGCGACGTATTGCCTGGCAGCCGCAATGGCGCACTAGGTCTTTGCGCTCGAACGCCTTCCAACGTGCGCGGCGACGTCGCGCCCAGTAGCCGCGCTGGCACACTAGGACTTTGCGCTTTAACGCCAGATTCCAGACCGCACTGCACGACGTCTGCAGAGGCTGCTTCCGCGCGGCGGTCATCTTCCACGTTTCCTCCTTGAACGCGTTGTTCTGGTTCCTGTGCTTGTTCAATAATCTACTCTTTTCCCATAGAACTGTCCGTGTTTGCTGCTTCATCCGTCGTTCTTTCCGTCGTGCGTGCAGTTCATTCCTCTTCGTTTTGCTTCGCCTCTGTCGCGTTGCTCTGGTCGTCCGCACTGCTCACCATGCACTCCATGTAGCCAGCTCCTCAGCTTGTACCCCACCGAACTGTAGCCAGGCCGCCGTAGGCATATGTTACGCATCTTCTCCGACACATACTCTGCCGCCGTGCCTCCACATAGTCTGCATACATATCTTCTTCCCTCTGGGATCCATATCAGCGGGTGCGTCTCGTGCGAGGTGGCCCCGTTGATACATGTATGTGCTCCTTCTGGTGCGGGGGGTCCTTGGCAACCTTCAGTCAGCCACTCGCGAATGTACTCCATCCCCGTCTTCTTGCTGATCTTCTGCTCGCAGTGGGTACATGTCCATCCTTGCCCTTTTCACCAGCTTCTTCAGCGTATGCGCGGTATTTGGGGGGCTCAGCTTGCATCAGGATTTCGATATTGTGCTTCCTTCCATCCCTTTCCTTCCGCTTGGATCTTTGCCTTTCTCTTTTAGCTTCCTTTTCTTCAAGTGGTCTGCGTTGTATTGCCTCCTTTGTCGCTGTCAGTATTCTTTTGCGCACCATGCAAGCCGTCGCCCTTGTCCACTCGTAGTTGGCCATGGTCGAGCTCGGCATTGCGTGCAGTGCTGCCCCCTTGACTGCCATGTCGCCCGCTGCTTTGTTTCCAGCCCAGGCTGGTCGTGGCATTCCTTTCGCTCTCGCCTCTTCCCAGTCCATGCGGCTGCTCACGTGCATGACGGTGATCTCTTGTTCGACGCAGCCTCTGTCTTTGATAGCTTTGCCAATTGTTCTCCATATGTCCTGGTTGCCTCCTGTTCTGCGTGGTCTGTTACGTCTCCCGATGTACCAGCCCTTCATGAGTATGTCGCTGCCCGTCCAGTACTCCACCGTACACTTCGTGCTGGGAATGAAACTCAAGAATGCCCAAAGCTCCGCTCTGTTGTTCGTCTGCCTTGCTCCAGGGAGTGCGCCCAGCTTTGCTGCCTGGATGTCGCGCGCGCCGCTTGTCTCCAGCATGATAACCCAGCTCCACCCGCATCTTCGGTATCTTTGATCGTTGTAGTATTCACCTCCTGATCCGTCGCCGCACCCTACGATGACGTTGCAACTGCTGATGCGCTCCTCGTTGATGCACTCCCCGATGTGTCTTTCTTCGTACTCAGTTTCGCACGGCCCAGGTGTGATCCACGCTCTTGGTGGTATCCCCCGTAGCCAGAACGCCGGGGCTGTGCCCGCTCCTGTTGCGCTTGCCCTGGGTCTTTCCGTCTTTTCGAAAATCTCGTCGTTGGATCTCTGGTTGCATCTCCCCCATATGCGGTGTGCGTCGATCTCGGTATCCCCGCATTCGAATATGTCGCCCGTGTCGCAGTGCTGGTGCGTACGCGATCTCGGCCATGTTCCCGCACATGCCGCCGTGAGTAGTGCTCCGTACCTCTGATGTTCACCTTGTTTTCGTAGTCGGTGTAGGTGGTCCCGCATGTCTTGGCAGTCACCTCCCTTTTCGAGTCCTCTTCCCATGTAGTGGTCTGCAGCTCCTGCCCATAGTTGCTCGTCCAAGGTTCTCATAATTTCGTCTAGGATGTCCGCTGGATCTGCGTCTTCTTCTCCTTCTGGGAACGCCCGCAATTCACCGCTTGGGCTCAGCCACTTGGTTTGTCCTCTGGCGCCCCAGCCAAGCTCCCATAACGTGAGTATGATACCTCCCAGCGGTCCTCGTCGCACCCTCCATCTATTTTGTGGTTTCTCTCTCCATAATCTGAAATAAATCCTCGGCCGCGCCCTTTTGATTTGATGCCTCAGCTCTGGGGAGTGGGGCCAGACGTCGAAGAATGCTTGGATCTGGCCTCTTACCACCGAGCGAGCAGGATCATGACCAAGGCTAAAGATGTCGTAAGGCATCTGCCAGCCCAGGGTCGTCTTCTCGCCTGAGCACACTTTCGTCGCGCCCGCTGAAGAGCATCAGGTGCAAATCCCTGACCGGTTGCTCCGTGCATCATCGATGCCATTGCCCATTGATTACACGCCGCTCTCCGTACTTGAAGTTTGGTTATCTTCAGCTTCTTCTCGACTTCACGCATCCGTTTGAGAGCACCCTTTAGCCTCTTGCCGTGCGTGTCTCTCTTGGTCGTGCCCTTTGCCGCTCTGTCGTGCCCAAGGTCTCTGCCCTCCGTCGCCGTCTGGATGTCGATCGTTACCTCCGCGAGCCTCTGTTTGGATCTCGGTGCCGTCCTTGAAGTTCGTGGAAAAGAGCAAAGATTTACCTGCCAGGTTGAGGCCATGTGCCTCTAGAGCGTCACGAAGTTCCCGCGTTGTCTTTACCATGCCATCAAGAACTGCCCCTTGGCTTCCCGCCACCCTGGTGCTGATGTCGTCGAACCGCGCTCTCGGCGCAGGTTTAGGAATGCGCAGATCCAGCCCAGTTGTTCTTGCCAAACCAGAGTACACAATCGTCTTTGCCACATTGTTTGAATGCTGTGAGCCTGCAAGTATTGATTTATCCGCGCATATTGGTAGTGAATGCGCTGCTTTGCGCCTGAGTACTCGCGCCGCCGAATGCTGCAGCATTAACATGAGTAGTACTCTTGCCGAGAATCCTAACTCCAATGCTGCTGCAATAACCCCATCTTGCCTGGGGCTGCCATCGAACTTCTCGATGTCTGCCAAGAGGTTGCTGTTGTTGATCTCCATCGCATCCATCCACTCGCCCGTGATGGCACGTCGCAGTGCTTCCCGTAGACAGCTGTTGCCTTGTATCGCCGCATCCCATTCTCGCTCCTGTTCCTTCGCCCATGATCTTACCCTCGGCCGACGCAGTAGCTCCCAGCATCTTACCAGTTGTGGTAGAAGTGCCAGTGCCCTGTCCCCTTTCTTCGGCTCCGGGGTGATCATGGCTACCGAACACACTAATTGCCATGGCCACATCATCCTCGCCTCGCACTCGTTGAACAAGTCCACGATTGCCTGCCTTCCCTCCTCAGGGAGTCGTCGCATGTCACTGCATGATATCTTATCAGCTCCTTATCCTTTGTCTGGCTCTCCTTTCAGCGCGGCATCCAGGTCGCCGAACGCCCATGCCTGCGGGCCCTCCTGGCGCGCCACTCTCCTGAAACACCCGAGGTTCTGACAGTGCCCCTCGCGCGGGTTGCCAGGGCCCGCCCGGCCTTGAACATCTCCGCTTTGAGGTCCACGATCTCCGTGGGGCAGCATAACGCTCCGCTTGACGTCGCTATTTCTTCTTCGCGCCGTACAGGAGGTTTCGTTATCTTGCGCAGTATTCCTGGTTCCTTCTCCGCCATAGCCAGCCATTTAGCATAGGTTCGAGCTCCTTCGCGCAGGTCTCGCTGCACCGATGCCTGCCTCTCGTTCTCCGCCTGCCACGCCATTCCCTCCAATATCTCTGTGTCGACGCTTTTCAGATTCCTCGCGCGCTGTGCCCATATTGATCTATGCAGCTCCGCCGCCGGCGTCGCATTTCCAGCCCCAGGGATTCCTTCAAGTGCCAGTCGCCTCGCTGCCTTCACGAGCGTGTCGATCTGCCGTTCCGCTTTCCCCTTTTGTCTGTGCTTGATCATATCGTTGAGGATTGCTTCCGTCCTGCTCCACCAGTCCGCTCTCATACTTGCGTACCGTGTCCGTATGTTTCCTCTCTCGCGTGCGTTGACCGTCTCAAAAGATGTAGATTCCCCTCTCCCCTTGTAGTGCTCGCGGTCCACTAAGTCGATCTTGTAGCACATGCAGTAGAACGTCCCGAGCGCACTCATGGTTATGTTGCACGTTCTGGCCAGAGCTCTTGCGCCTTCTGGGTCAGACTTGTAGGCCGCACTCGCTGCAATAAGGGATGGCGGCTCGTCTGCTTCATCTCTGGCGTGAATGATTGAGGCTGCTTTCCAGACTTCGTTCATTGCCGTGGTGTCGATCTTGGGCGTTGCCCCCACTGCGCGGTCCTTTGGCGACTTGCTTGCCCTGTTGCTCGCTCTTCCCAATGGATTCTGGCCATTAGCGACGTGCGAGCGGGGGTGCCCATCACTTTCATGGGCCTTCTCGCTCGCATATAATATCCCATGCTCATGCATGGGGCTGCCCATCCCCCCGTTCACGTCGCCGTAAGCAGCCTGGAACTCTTTGTCCATGTCCTGCTCGTAGCGCACCAGCTCCTCGCACGGGTCAACTCCCCCGCAACTGCCATCCTCCCCATACTCGATAATGTCGTCGAAAGGGTCCACTTCGTCGCTGTACATGCGGTTCACTGTCTGGCTGTGGGCCCTGCTCCCGTGAGGCTCTGTCCGCGCGGGCTGGCCCTGGCACTCGTTTCCACATCCTGTTCCAATGGTAGTTCGCCCAGGCGAGGTCCCCCGACTCTGCCGTTCGCTGTATTCGCGGTTCTCATGGCATCCGCGGGCTGGCCCCTCCCCCTCGCGTTCCGACTGGCGGTGTCCCAGGGTGAGGCTCCGCTCTGGTACTGGCGAGGTCCCGTCTGCAATTGTGTTGCGCTGGGCTCGTCAGGGACCTCCGCCGTTGGGCCCGTCTTCGCGTCCTGCATCGCTGGGTGTCTGCTCTGGCCGCCCGGCCTCGAAGCTTCCCGCCTCGCGCAGTCCAGGTATCTCTCTCTGTCCTCCGTGATTGCCTCGAAGTTGGTGATATATTCGCGTCCTGCTGCTGCTGCTTCTTCAGCCTGCCGCTTCGCTTGTGCCGCTATCTTCTGGCGTTGCCTCTTGCTGTTCGGGTCGGGTGTTCTCTTGGGTCCAGGTGGGCGTGCGCGCGCGTGTGCGTGCGTGTGCGGGTGCGCGTGCGCGCGTGCGCGCGCGCGCGTGTGGGGGTTGGGGGGGGGGGGGGGGCGTCGGGAGTTTCAGCTGTCTGCGCTTCGTCGATACCCCTTCTCCGTGCAGCTCTATCGTCAGCGCGATGCGCGGCATCCACGGTGCATCGTGGACGGGCTCGATACTCTTCGCGAATTGCTCGGCCCTGGCGTCGACGATGGCGAAGTCGACGTTCGACCCCGCGTCCCCGAGGAAGCAAGTGTTGTCGCCCTCTGGGACCGGAACCGCTGCCTCAGCCCCCATAGCTCTGGCCCATCCCGACCTCCAGAACGCTTCTGGTGCGTGGTTGACATCTCCACATATGAGCCGCGGCAAATCCGTAGCCCTCACAAAAGCTGCCAATGATGATAACTTTCCTGAGTTGACGCCCTCCTGTAGGGAGGAGTTGGCGTCCAAATGAATACTCATAACCAATAATGAAAACCCTTTCACGTGCCATGCCACTGGCGCCCAGTCGTACATGTCGTAGTCGCGCTGTTTGCCTTTCATCATGTTCGTGGTTGCCTGAGAAACCTGATCTTTGGCTGCATGTCTGAAGGGCGTCGCTTGATGATGCTCCTTCATCAACGTGGCTGTTCCCCCGCATGGGCCGCCCGCCGATCTCGTGCTCTTGCGAGCCCCCGTGAAGCAAGCCTTGAAGCCCCCCTTCGTCAGCTTCGCTTCAATGCCTTCTAACATGTCGACTGTGACGCGTGTCTCCTGAATAGCGTAGGCGTCGAACTCCCTCCTGTTCGCCGAACGCATGAGCCACGCGTGCGCGGTCGGTCCCCATGTTGTTATGTTGGCGACGCACAGGCTGCGCGCACGGGGGCCGCCGTCGTCGGGGTTCCGACGGCCCCCCTGCGCTGCAACCTAGCTGGCTGCATCCGCCCTTGCTGCCCTTGCCGCCTCCAGGATCTCGTCGATGTCGTCCGCGTCCGTGACTTCTGACTTCATCTCTTCTGTCATCTCCTGCTCTGGCTGCTGCAGCTCCACCTTTGCGCCTCCATCACTCTTCCTCTTCTTTCTGCCTGTGAGATCGCTGTTATTTGTTCCGCCGCCTTTGCTTTTGCGATCTCCAAGTGCGTCTTCAGTTGCCCTGCGAAGGATGCCGCGTTTGCCTTCAGCTGCGCGACCACCTCCTGATTTGCTTTCTGGATCGCCATCTTCCCCTCGTCGTCCAGGTCCTCGTCGTTTGTGCCTAGGGCGTCGTCCACTTCCCTCAGGTCTCCTTCCGCCAGCTCCGCCACGTCCGAGGAGAAGAGCTGTGCCAATACTCCCTGAGGTGGAACGTTCTTGCCCTCTGCCTGAATTCCCTCGATTTCCACCTCGATGCCCACCACTTGTGCTGCGTGCTGGTGTACTTCTGCTTTGAGCTTTGCCATCTTCTCTTCAGCTTTCTTCAGGTCTTCGCGCTTCCACTCATAGTTTCCAGTCGCCTTCTGTAGTCTGGTTGCCGCTTCTGCCAGGCGCACCGCTTCTGGCTTCCTCTCAGGTGGGGGCGTGGCCGCCGCCGCAACCTGGCTTGCCATTCCATTCAGTTGTCGCACGAGTTGATCTCCATGTTGTATGCCCATACGCTGGAGTGAATTCGTCATCATGCTCACTGCTGTTGCGAATGTCTCCGCAGCTTTGCCTCCTGTGCCTTTGCCTTTCCAGCCTGCTCCGCCTTTGTCGCCCTTGCCGAAGCCCTTGTCCTTGCTGCTTTCGTGGTCGAATTTCTTGTCATTGTCGCTCCAGTCGTTCCGCTCTTCCTCCCACTTCAGCTGCTTGACATACTGCGGCTTGGCGATCTTCGCGTTGCAGGTGCAGGTCCAGCTCATGTAGCACAGCTTGCTATGGTACCACCACTTGCTGCACTTCTTGCGTACAGAGTACTGGTCCTTCATCTGCTGCGACTTCGTCATGCCCTTCTGCTGCCCCTTCCCCATTGCAGGAGGAGTGCTTCCGTGGTGCTGTCGTAGCAGTAGCTTGTCCCCCCCCCCCCCCGCTTAACCCGTGCGATGCCTTGCTGCCGCCCTTTCCTCGGAGAGTCTCCTGTGCCACGCCTGGCTCGACGCGCGACCGTCGCGGCGCGTGGCGCCCCTGCGGGGCGCGCCGCGCGGCGGCGCGTGGGGGCGGTCTCATCCGGGGACAGCTGCGCCCGCTCGAGCCCCACCTAAGAGGAGGAGGAGGAGGAGGAGGAGGAGGAGGAGAAGGAGGAGGAGATAGGAGGATGAGGAGGAGGAGAGGAGGAGGAGGTGAGGAGGAGGAGGAGGAGGAGGAGGAGGAGGAGAGAGAGCACGTAGCTGGGGGAGCGAGGAGGAGGAGGAGGCGGCGGAGAGGAGGAGGAGGAGGAGGAGGAGGAGGAGGAGGAGGAGGAGGAGGAGGAGGAGGAGGAGGATGGAGGGTCACGACGCGTATGCCCCACGAGTGCAGCCCCACATGGGGCGAACCTCCGGCAGCACCCCGCGTTTCTGCTCGCTCTCCGGAGCACCCCCCCGCCACGGCGACCAGGCCCCCGCGCACCTCCGGCCGGAACGCGCCCAGGCCAGCGGCCTCGGCCTCGCGGCGGCGCGCACTCTCGGCGCGCGCGTGGGGGCGCCAAGGGTGCGCACGAGTGCACCACAGGGTATCCCCAGGTGCAGGCCCAGACCTCCTCTCGCGCTGCGACGGAATCGCGACAGGAAAATTGTCGCTGTTTTTTGGCCTCTGGGGGCCCCTCCCGGGCCTCGGGACCGTCAGGAAACGACTCAGGATGAAAAACCGGCCCCAGGGAAGGGGTCCAGACCTCTGGGGGTCCACGTTGCGAAAAAATCACGACGTCGGGGGTCTGGGGGTGTGCCAGGTGTGCACAGTTGTGGCCAGTGTGCGCACGCGCTCGGCAGCGAGCGAGGGGGGGGGATTGAGAAGGAGAAAACCTTCTGAGAAGGCGGCGGGGCTTCTCAGAAACACTCGCGCCTTGTGAGAAGCTTTCTGTGTCTTCGGGGAAGGTTCGGAGAACTTCCCAAAGGCCGGGGGATTTCCGAGCCTTCTGAGAAGGCCCGCCCCTCCTCACTTGCCCCCCAGGCTCGCCGCCGACGTGCGCGGGGTGTGCGTGACCCCCGACGTCGTGATATTTTCACAACGTCGACCCCCAGAGGTCTGGACCCCGGGGCCGGTTTTTCATCCTCTGACGGTCCCGAGGCCCGGGAAGGGACCCCAGAGGCCGAAACCAGCGACAAACCTCCCGCCGTGATCTTTTCCAACGCGAGAGAATCTGGGGACGGCGCACAGAGTGCGCACGAGGGTTCCGTTTCGTCCGTCTCTCGTCTCGTCGTGGCCCAGGTCCAAGGAGCTGACCACCTACAAGACCACTAAAACCCAACCCGAAGACCCGAATTTCGACTACCTACAAGACCACCCCAACCCAACCCGAAGACCCGAATTTCGGGTTGGGGGGGGTAAGAATTCC
>CAUYUJ010017414.1:208867-236900 GCA_963575745.1 Prorocentrum cordatum
TGGGGGGGCCGGTTCAAGCTCTACCAAATTTCCAAACGACTCTTCGCCACCACCCACACCCAGCTTCCCGCCCTATGACGTTCGGACACTTCACTTCGTGGCCTGCGGACGACCGTGGCTACTACACTGGCGCGTGGCTACTACACTGGCGGATTCTGGCCCCTGGCAGGCGCGCGAACCCCGTTGCAAGAGCGTGCGAAAGTAGCTCGCGCGAGCTCATGTAACATAAATGTTGGAAAACCATTGGTTTTTTTAGGATTCGGACAGCGCGCGCGGGTAGAAATTTTGAAAAGTCGTGCAGGTGTTTTTCGAGGACCTACGGTGCGATTCGTGTGATTTTATGATGCGCGGTGCTAAAATTCTTAAGAAGCCCAATGGTTTTTGGAGATTTCGGCGTGCGCGCGCGAAGAAAAAACGAATGTGTCCCGCATGGTATTATTTGACAGGGATGATGGCCCTGGCAGGTGCGCAACCGTTGTCGCAGAAGTTCGAAAAAGTTGCTCGCAAAAGCCCGTTTGACAGAAATGTTTAAAAAGTGTTGGGTTTCCTACGAATCCGCAAGAGCGCGCGGGATGAGATTTTGACATTTTTTTGTTGAAAAACCATTGGTTTTTTGATGTTTTTATGTTAAAATCGCTCCGAACACTAAGCTTTTGGAAGGATTTCGTCTTGCGCGCGCGAATGTCCACTTTACCTTATTTTTTGCAAGGGATTCTTGAAATTTGATTATATTAGAACAAGAAATGTCATTTTATAGTGTTTTTTGCAAGGGAAAGCGGGGGGGAACAAAACAACCGGATCTTGATCACATCGAATTACCTGAGGCTTCCTCACGAAAATGATGAAAATGTAGCTGCGGCCTAGGCGGCGCAGGGGGGCCGTGCACCAGGGGTCCCAACAATAATTATTCTTTAGAATTAATAATGTTTTACTAGCACGTGGGGACACTCCGTTCTCACCAGTGCCAGGGTTTTCATAGAGGCGGGCAATACCCCCACTTTGTGGGGGGGCCGGTTCAAGCTCTACCAAATTTCCAAACGACTCTTCGCCACCACCCACACCCAGCTTCCCGCCCTATGACGTTCGGACACTTCACTTCGTGGCCTGCGGACGACCGTGGCTACTACACTGGCGCATGGGTACAGTGACTTGTTCTATGACGTGGTGACACACGGACTTGTTGTGGTAACATGCCGACGACGACGACGACGACGACGCGACACGCGCGCATGTGTCCCGCATGGTATGTTTTGCAAGGGATTCTGGCCCCTGGCAGGCGCGCGAACCCCGTTGCAAGAGCGTGCGAAAGTAGCTCGCGCGAGCTCATGTAACATAAATGTTGGAAAACCATTGGTTTTTTTAGGATTCGGACAGCGCGCGCGGGTGGAAATTTTGAAAAGTCGTGCAGGTGTTTTTCGAGGACCTACGGTGCGATTCGTGTGATTTTATGATGCGCGGTGCTAAAATTCTTAAAAACCCAATGGTTTTTGGAGATTTCGGCGTGCGCGCGCGAAGAAAAAACGAATGTGTCCCGCATGGTATTATTTGACAGGGATGATGGCCCTGGCAGGTGCGCAACCGTTGTCGCAGAAGTTCGAAAAAGTTGCTCGCAAAAGCCCGTTTGACAGAAATGTTTAAAAAGTGTTGGGTTTCCTACGAATCCGCAAGAGCGCGCGGGATGAGATTTTGACATTTTTTTGTTGAAAAACCATTGGTTTTTTGATGTTTTTATGTTAAAATCGCTCCGAACACTAAGCTTTTGGAAGGATTTCGTCTTGCGCGCGCGAATGTCCACTTTACCTTATTTTTTGCAAGGGATTCTTGAAATTTGATTATATTAGAACAAGAAATGTCATTTTATAGTGTTTTTTGCAAGGGAAAGCGGATTACAACAAAACAACCGGATCTGATCACATCGTTACCTGAGGCTTCCTCACGAAAATGATGAAAATGTAGCTGCGGCCTAGGCGGCGCAGGGGGGCGTGCACCAGGGGGCCCAACAATAATTATTCTTTAGAATTAATAATGTTCAACAACAACAACAACAACAATTACTAGCACGTGGGGACACTCCGTTCTCACCAGTGCCAGGGTTTTCATACGACGCCGCCAATACCCCCACTTTGTGGGGGGGCCGGTTCAAGCTCTACCAAATTTCCAAACGACTCTTCGCCACCACCCACACCCAGCTTCCCGCCCTATGACGTTCGGACACTTCACTTCGTGGCATGCGGACGACCGTGGCTACTACACTGGCGCATGGTTTCAATGACTTCTTGTGGTAACATCTTGTGGAAACTAGCTTAGTATACGACGACGACGATTTGAAGGGCCTACGGTGCGAAAAATGATTTTATGTTGCGCGGTGCTAAAATTCCTACGAAACCCAATGGTTTTTGAAGATTTCGGCGTGCGCACGGAAAGAAAAAACGAATGTGTCCCGCATGGTATTATTTGACAGGGATGATGGCCCTGGCAGGTGCGCAACCGTTGTTGGAGAAGTTCGAAGCACGTGAAGAAGTTGATCGCAAAAGCCCGTTTGACAGAAATGTTTAAAAAAGTTGGGTTTCCTGCAAATCCGCAAGAGCGCGCGGGATGAAATTGTGACACTTTTTTTTTAAAAACATTGGTTTTTTGATGTTTTTATGTTGAAATCGTTACGAACACTAAGGTTTTGGAAGGATTTCGTCTTGCGCGCGCGAATGTCCACTTTACCTTATTTTTTGCAAGGGATTCTTGAAGTTTGGTTATTTTAGAACAAGAAATTTCATTTTATAGTGTTTTTTGCAAGGGACAGCGGGGGGGAACAACAACAACCGGATCTTGATGACATCGTATTACCTGAGGCTTCCTCACGAAAATGATGAAAATGTAGCTGCGGCCTAGGCGCGGCGAGGGGGTCGCGCACCAGGGGTCCCAACAATAATTATTCTTTAGAATAAATAACGTTCAACAACAACAACAACAACACTTACAGCAACAGCAGCAATAACAACAACAATCAGTTTACCCTCGTGCGCGATGTTTCCACACAAAGCATGCGACCATCATGATAACCATCCACATCATGGGGGACTCTTGTTCTATAGTGGGGTTCGTTATTTTTATGTTTAGATATCCCGCCCAATGAGGTCTTGCAAACACCTCCCCCGAGGACTTTTAACATACCCCGCCTCGCAAACACATGCCCGCGCCTTGCTGCGCCGATGCGAGACCGCCAGTGGAACCCCAGCGAAGGGTAAAGCACAAGGAAGTATCGAACGACAGGATTGCCGTGGTGGGGATGGGGACTGTCGGCGGTGAGGCAAA
Source organism: Prorocentrum cordatum (assembly GCA_963575745.1). NCBI lineage: Eukaryota > Dinophyceae > Prorocentrales > Prorocentraceae > Prorocentrum > Prorocentrum cordatum. The sequence continues at coordinate 212,177 of CAUYUJ010017414.1, forward strand.
GACCTGGCCCTGAATAGAAAGGAAGGAAGTCTCGAGCAGGGCTGCTGTTGTTGCTGGGAGCAGCGCCAATTCAAAAGAGAATAGGGCGCCAATCCAGCGTAAAACGGAAGGAAGTCTCGGGCGGGAGCGCTGGTTTTGTCGGAGCGGCGGCTTTCGGCGGCGAGGAGGAACACCGCCTTGAATAAGACAGGAGGAAAGAAGCATCGAGCGGGAGCCGTGGTTTTGTCGGGACGGGGGCTGTCGGCGGCAAGGAACAGCACCGTCTTGAGGAAAACAAGCAAGGAAATCTCGAGCTGGAGCGTTGTTCTTGCTGGGAGCGGCGCCAATTCAAAAGAGAGTAGGGCGCCAATCCAGCGTAAAACGGAAGGAAGTCTCGGGCAGGAGCTCTGGTTTTGTCGGGGCGGCGGTTTTCGGCGGCGAACAGGAACACCGCCTTGAGCAAAAAGGGTGGAAGCATCGAGCGGGAGCTGTGGTTTTGTCGGGACGGGGGTTTTCCGCTTCGAGGAACAGCACCGTCTTCAGGAAAAAGGGGGGATGCCTCGAGCGGGAGCGTTGTTTTTGCTGGGTGCGGCACCAATTCAAAAGAGAGTAAGGCGCCAGTCCAGCGTAAAACGGAAGGAAGTCTCGGGCGGGAGCGCTGGTTTTGTCGGGGCGGCGGTTTTCGGCGGCGAGGAGGAGCACCGCCTTGAGTAAAAAAGGGAGGAAATCTCGAGCGGGAGCGTTGTTTTTGCTGGGGGCGGCGCCGATGAGAGAAAGACTATCACGCCAGTCCAAGGTAAAACGGGAGGAAGTCTCGAGCGGGAGCGCTGGTTTTGTTAGGACGGCGGCTTTCGGCGGCGAGCAAGATCACCAGCCCTGAATAAAAAAAAGGAAATCTCGAGCGGGAGCGTTGTTGTTGTTGGGGGGCCAGTTTTGGCGGTGCCCCAAACCGCTAAAGCGTGAGCCTCATTTTCAATGAAAATGTAGCCGGCGCCTCGGCGAGAGTGCCAGGGCGCCTATAAGGGGTCCAATAACAATAATTGTTTAGTTATTCGCATTCAACAACAACAACAACAACAACAACAACAACAACAACAACAACAACAACAACAACAACAACAACAACAACAACAACAACAACAACAACAACAACAACAACAACAACAACAACAACAACAACAATTACTAGCACGTGGGGACACTCCGTTCTCACCAGTGCCAGGGTTTTCATAGGAGGCGGGCAATACCCCCACTTTGTGGGGGGGCCGGTTCAAGCTCTACCAAATTTCCAAACGACTCTTCGCCACCACCCACACCCAGCTTCCCGCCCTATGACGTTCGGACACTTCACTTCGTGGCCTGCGGACGACCGTGGCTACTACACTGGCGCATGGGTACGCGACGCGCGCATGTGTCCCGCATGGTATGTTTTGCAAGGGATTGTGGCCCCTGGCAGGCGCGCGAACGCCGTTGAAAGAGCTTGCGAAAACAGCTCGCGCGAGCTCTATAACATAAATGTTGAAAAACCATTGGTTTTTAAGGATTCGGACAGCGCGCGCGGGTAGAAATTTTGAAAATTCGTACAGATGTGTTTCGAGAACCTACGGTGCGATTCGTATGATTTTATGTTGCGCGGTGCTAAAATTCCTAAGAAACCCAATGATTTTTGAAGATTTCGGCGTGCGCGCGCGAAGAAAAAACGAATGTGTCCCACATGGTATTATTTGACAGGGATGATGGCCCTGGCAGGCGCGCAACCTTTGTTGCAGAAGTTCGAAGCACGTGAAAAAGTTGCTCGCAAGAGCCCGTTTGACAGAAATGTTGAAAAAGTATTGGGTTTCCTAAGAAATCCGCAAGAGCGCGCGGGGTGAATTTTTGAAACCCTTTTTTTGAAAAACCATTGGGTTTTTCATGTTTTTATGTGAAAATCGCTACGAAGACTAAGGTTTTGGAAGGATTTCGTCTTGCGCGCGCGAATGTGCACTTCGTGTTATTTTTTGCAAGGGATTCTTGAAGTTTGGTCATGTTAGGACAAGAAATGTCCACTTTGCCTTTTTTTTGCAAGGGAAAACCGATCGTAACAACACAACCGGATCTGGTATACCCCGTTTCGCCTGAGACTTCCTCACGAAAATGATGAAAATGTGGCTGCGGCCTAGGCGCGGCGGGGGGGGCGCGCACCAGGGGTCCCAACAATAATTATTCTTTAGCATTAATAATGTTCAACAACAACAACAGCAGCAACAGCAACAACAGCAACAGCAACAGCAACAGCAACAGCAACAACAACAACAACAACGACAACGACAACGACAACGACAACGACAACGACAACGACAACGACAACGACAACGACAACGACAACAACAACAACAACAACAACAACAACAGCAACAGCAACAGCAACAGCTACAGCAACGCAACAAGCATAATCCTCACCACGGATCCCCACTTCAGCCACGCACACAGGGACATTGAATGACCGTTCGGCCCCCTCACTCTGATGTCAAAGACTGATGGGAATGACAAATCTTGGCCCCTCGGGGCACTCGCCGGGGCCCTCTTGGAGCACTGTCGGGCCGTCTGGGGGGCCTCTTGGGCCGCTTGGGAAAGCCTCCTGGGCTTTCGGAGCCTCCTGGGGGCCGTCTTCGGGGCAGTCGCGGGCCGTCGCGGGCCGTCGGGACGCCCGTCTGGTCGGCTCTAGGGGGCAAGCTGGCGGCCCCCCCCAGCAGCGGGCCCGGCCAGCAAGCGCCCTGAAAAGAATCGGGACCCCGCCGTGACTGAACGGGGATCCTTTGGGGGGGAATTTCTGAAAAATGGGCCGGCCTGGGGTCCGGGGACCCGGTTCCCCGTTATGTGATATAAAAACTATGGACGCTTCGCGTAACCCCACAAGTCGACTCAGTTTCAGCCAGCCCCTTCCACTCGCTGGTGCGCCGCTGAGGTGCTGCGTGAGGCTCCGCCTAGCCGCTTTGGGCTAGGCTGCGCCCCGTTGCTTTAGGTGAATTTGTCGCTGCGTGCCCCGCTTTGACTGGACTCGCCACTGGCGCGCTCGCCTGCGGCCGCTGACTAAAAAGTAACCCCACAAGCCCATCCAGAAACGATGCTCAGACGAGTTGCCCTGATCAGGCATGTGGAGGATCACGCAGTGGAAGAAAGGGCTGGGTAAGACGTCGTACCCCACGAGGTGGAGGACGGAGGAGGAATCGGAGGAGCAGGAGGAGCAGCAGGGCGAGGGGGACGAGGGGGACGATGGGGAGGGAGGAGAAAGGAGGAGGAACAGGCGAATAAGGAAGAGGATGAGGATGAGGAGCATCAAGAGGAGGATGAGGAGGACGGCGAGCAGAAGAGCCAGATGCCTCTTGGATGCCTCTCGGGGTCTCTTCAGATTTTTTTCGGGGATTTCTTGGAGCCCTCTTGAGGTGTCTTGGTGCTCTCTTGGCAGTCCCAAGGGCTTCTGGAGCCGTCTTGGGTGCCTCTCGGGTGCCTCTTGGAACGTCCGCCTTTGCTCATCGGAGGCGAGAACGCGAAAATCATTCAACACCAATGAACAAGTCAATGGATTTGGCTTTTTGGGGGGCCTCGTGGGGGCCTCTTGGAGGCCTCTTGGAGGCCTCATCGGGGCCTCTTGGAAGCCTCTTCGGGCCTCTTGGGAGCTTTCGGGGGGCCTCTCGGGGCTTCCTGCGGAGCTCTCTGGGCCGAGGGCTCGACATGTCCGTTCGGGGCCCCTCTCTGGACCCGTGGGGGCCTCTGGGGCTGTTTTGGAGGCCTCTGAGGCCGTCTTGGAGCCCTCTCGGGGCTGTCTTGGAGCTCCCTCAGGGCATCTTGGGGCTCTCTTGGGAGCCTCTTGGGCAGTTTTGGATCGATCTTGGAGGCTTCTTGGAAGCTTCTCGGGCCGCCTTAGAGCGTGAAAGGCAATGAAGAGAGAGAGAGAGAGAAGAGAGAGAGGAAGAGAGAGAGAGAGAGAGAGCCGAAACGGCGAGAACACGAAAATTCTTCAAAACCTTTTGAGCAATCTATGACTTTGGCTCTTTGGGGGCCTCGTGGGGGCCTCTTGGAGGCTTCGCGGGGGCCTCTTGGAGTCCTCTGCGGGCCTCTTCGGGGCTTCTTGGTGATCTCTCGGAGCTTCCTGGGGGCCTCTCGGGGCCCCCGTCTGGATCCTCTCTGGTCTTGGGGGCCTCTAGTGCCGTTTTGGAAACCTCTCAGGTCGTCTTGGAGCCCTCTCGGGGCCGCCTTGGAGCTCTCTCGGGGCGTCTTGGGGCTCTTGTTCTGTTCCTTTTTTTCAAACGCCAACAACGGCCGATGTGGCCGGCGCAACGGGCCAAATGCCAGTCTGTAGGCTAGGTCCTACTGGTGCTCACTGGCCACAACCTTCGTGGCCCATTACAAAATGGATTAAAGCAGTCACGGGTTTCAAAGGTGCTGCACTACCGAAGTTCGAATTACGCATGCGGCCCGAGAGCCAGCCTGGCAATCGACTGGTCTAGCCCTTGACATGCCAGGCAGAGCCGCAATCCGAGAATGTGCCAGATTTGGAAAGAATGGGGCCGCGCCGCTCAGGAGGCCTCCGCATCTCACAATGACGAAGCCTCCGCGTCCTTGTCTGACTGAATGTCGGCACCCTCCTCCGACGGGTCCTCCGTGTCCGTGCCCTTCTCCGACGGCGGCGCCTGCCTCCTCTCACCGCCCGGCACAAACACGGCGGCGGCGGACCTCAGCGAGGTCCGAAGACCGGGGGGCGGCGGCATCACGACGGGATCCCTCATCGCGCTCGCGACGGGGACGAAGGAGGCCGCCGTGCTGGCAGCCCTCGTGCCGCGCGGGTCTCGCGGCGCGTCACAGCCCAGGAGGTCGGCCAAGCTGATGACCTTCGCGGCCGGGGCCTGCTCTGCAGCTGCGCGCTCCCGAGCAATGGGTCGATCGAAAACCATATCACACAGGGATACAGTTGCCGCGAGGGTAACCTGGCCTCGCCGTGACATGTGTGATCCCAGAAGGGGGAGAATTGCGAGTACTTCTGAAGGGGGCGATGTGCGCTGAGCACGCAGGAGCGAAGGTCCCTCGCCAAAGCGGATTGGGCCAAACTGGCTACGGAGGGCGTCTTGGGACGTCTTGGGGCTCTCTTGGAAGCCTCTTGGGTAGTACTGGGGCGTCCTTGGAGGCCTCGGAATAATGGGAAGCCGACAAGGCGAGAAACCCCAAATCCGTCAAAAACCTCGATCAATGAATGCGTTTTGCCTCTTGGGATGCCGCGTAGAGGCTCTTGGGAGCCCTCGTGGAGGCCTGTTTGGGGCATCTTGGAGGCCTCTTCGACAGTCCAGTGACGCCAATTCTGGCCAATCTGGGGCTAGCATGGGCCGTTGTGGCGGTCTCGAAACACGTTTTCAAGCGATGCTGGGCCACCTTCGGGCGATCTCGGGGGGCCTCTGGCGCGCTGGCAGGGCTCCGGGCAGCCCGGTGCATACATTTTGTGGTTGAGGCCGGCCCAGTGGCTCCCAGATCTGGTCCTGGAGCGTCGGAAGGTCGAAAGCGCGAGACACCAAACAACAGTGGTGGAAAAGCACATGGGAATCAATGAGTGGGGCCTCTTCGGGCTCTCTCGGAATGCTTCTCGAACCTCTCTTGAGGCCTCTTGGAAGCCTCTTGGGCTGTGTATTTGCCGTGTTGGGTCCATCTGAGGCCACGTTGGGGCCATCTGGGCCATCTTGGAGCGCCTTGGCGCCTCCCGCTCGCGCTCTGTGGCTCAGCTTGGGCCTGTCCTGGGGCTCTCTTGGGCCGTCTTGGGCTCCTCCTGGGCCGTCTCGGGGCTCTTTTGGGAGCCTCTTCAGCGGTCTTGCGGCGGTCTTGGGGGCGTCGTCGGCCGTCTTGGAGCGTTGGAAGGTCGAAAACGCGAGAAGCCGAAAAGCATTTCAAACAACTAATGAAAATCAATGGTTTGGGCCTCTTCGGGCTCTCTCGAGGTGCTTCTCGGAGCTCTCTTGAGGCCTCTTGGAGGCCTCTTGGGCTGTGAATTTGCGGTCTCGAACCCATATTGGGCCACGTTCGGGCTATCTGGGCTGTCTTGGGGAACTTGTCGGAGTCCCCGAGGGCTTCTGGGAGCTCTCCCGGGCAGTCTGGGAGCTCCAGGGCCGCTCGGGGGTTCTCTGGGAGCGGTCTGGGAAACCCCGGTCCTCCCATGCCACCCCCGGCCCTGGGCGCCCGGGCCTCGTGCACGGGATCTCTTTCTCTCTCTCTCTCTCTCTCTCTCTCTCTGTATATATATATATATATATATGATGTCATGGTCACAGCCCAAAGCCAGGGGAAAACGCCTGGTGCGAAAATCTCTCGACGCGGAGATCCCCACACGTGCATCTCAGTTCCTGGCGCTTCCGTTAGTGAGTGAATGAGTGAAAAACATTGCACCCCGCAATTGCGGATAAGAGTGAGGGGGCGGGCGCGGGCGACGCGGGCGTCGAGCCAGCGGACCTCGTGGCCCTCACCTTCCATGTCGATGGCGCCCTCCTCCTCCTGCTCCTCCTCCTGCTCCTCCTCCTCCTCCTCCTCTTCCTCCTCCTCGTGCTCTGACAAATTCAGCCGGGGGGGATCGCTGGTGGAACGAATGTAAAAACAGCCCGCCGCAGGCGCCGAATGTTTGGCTTGTTCAGTGAACGTAGTTTTGGTCGCGGGTGGGTCGCGGGCTCTCCACCTCCTCCTGGAGGGAATTCAAAAACAGCCCGCCGCAGGCACTGACTGTGAGTGAATCTGAGTGTGAATCTGAGCATGAGTGATCTGAGTGTGAGCTCAGTGTTCTGACTGCGAGTCTGAGCCTAATTGTGAGTGAGTCTGAGAATGAGCGATCTCAGCGTGACGAGAGGGAGAAGGAGGCGAGTGAGTCTGAGTGTGTGCGAGGAGAAAGGAAGCAGGAAGGAGGAAAGACTGTGGTAGAGGCATCACGTTCATGGCAAGAACCCCACACTTAGGACATGGGGAAAGATGCAACGCCCGGACCTGTGGGCCAAAAACATCGCGAGACATCGCGATCGTGGCCCTGGACCCCACCTGTCTACCGCATTTCTCGAGCCCGATCCACCTGTGACAGCCCCGGGGCCCCAAACCGGGCGAAGACGCCCAGTGCGACAAAAATGCGATGCCCCTCGGCTCTGCAGCGCCCACCAGGCCTCGGCGCAGGAGAAGCCGCGGCCCTCCGGGCACGCCCCCGCGGGTGCCGCCAGCGCCGCCAGCGCGGCCGCGGCGGCCGCCCCGCGGCGGCGGGGCGCCGGCCGCGGCCGCATGCGGCCGCGGCGCCGCGGCGGCGCCGCGCGGCCGCGCGGCGCCGCCGCCGGCGCCGAGCGCCGCGCCAGCGCGGCCGGGCGGGGCGCTTGGCGCTGTGGCGCCGCGGCGGCCAGCGCTTCGGCACCGCGGCGCGCGCCCGCGGCGGGCAGGAGGCGTGGCGCGGGCCGCGCGCGCGCGCGCCTGGGAGCCGAAGCGCGGCGCCGCCCCGCGCGGCTCGCGCCCCGAGGGGTCGCCCCGGCGGCGCGGTCTCCGCCACGCCACCCCCGCCAGAGCGCGCGCCCGCCGCGCCGCCGCCTTGGAGAAGGGCGCCCTTCTGGCCCTGGCCGCGCAGGGCGCGGTCAGCTTCGCGCCCTCTTTCGAGCACCACCACATCGCCGCCACATACGGGTTCGGATGGCGGGTTCGGATGGCGCGAGGGGGGGCCCATGGGCACCGAGGAAGAAAGGAACGCACGAAGCGTGACTGAGTTATCCTTCTGCCTACCGCCGCTGGCCAGCGATATCAGGTCCCCCCTCCGTGGCACTCGTGATCCGATCAGAACGCTGGCGCTGTCCCTCAAGTCAGTTGACCGATTCCAGACGCTCGGGGGCGCTGACCCTTGTCATGTACGGAACACCCCGCAGTTGCGGATGAGAGTGAGGGGGAGGCGGGGGCTTCGACAGTCTGCGAGGCTCTGAAGAAGCCCGCCGCACGCGACTCATTTTCACAAGTTGCACAACGAGCCCGCCGCAGGCGCAGATTTTTTCATTAAACCAATGTGGGTGTGTCGCGGGAGGGTCGCGGGTGGGTCGTGGGTTGGTCGAGGGTGGGTCGCGGGCCGGGTCGCGGGTGGGTCGCGGGCGGGTCGCGGATCGGGGGCGTGTCGCGGGGTGGGTCGCGGGGGGTTGCGGGTGGGTCGCGGGTGGGTCGCGGTTGGACCGCGGGCCAGGTCGCGGGTGGGTCGCGGGGGGGACAGCGACAACAACAACGCAACAACAAACAGAATCCGCTCCGCGGAGTCCCACTTCAGCCACGTCTCCAGGGACAGTGAATGACCGTTCGGCCATCTCACTCTGACATACATAAACTCATGCATGCGTAAACACATGTGCACACATCTTTCTACCGACCGACCTACCTATCTACCTACCTACCTACCGACCTGCCTGCCGACCTACACACATACACACAAACATACAATCATATAACCATACAGACATACGAGCACGCAATACACATGCATGCATGCACACATGCATATATGCACGCATACAAACCTACAACCATACCTGCATACATGCATGCATGCACACATGCATACATATTCATATTCATATACATCTTCATATGCACGTACATTTTCATAAACATATACATGTTAACACATCTATCCACATATATATGTGTATATATAGGTGTGTATATATAGTCATTCCCCATACAGTGCTGCACTTAGGATGTCATATTTCTTTTCTAAGGAACTGGGCCTGTTCGGCGGTCTGGCGGCTACGTTGTCCCCGTCGCCGCCCCGTCGCCGCCCGTCGTCTGGGCCTGTGTGGCGGTCTGGCAGCTCTGTTGTCGCCGTCGCCGCCCCGTCGCCGCCACATCGCCACCCGCCGTCTGGGCCCGGGTTGCGGTCTGGCGGCCATGTTGTCGCCGTCGCCGCCACACAACATACATAGCACCACCTTCTTGTACTACACATTACACTGATTCTCCTTTCTAAAAAAGGATAGACTCTACCCCCCCCGGACTTACCGCTTCCCCCTGGGATAGCATAATTTATGTATATATACATATATATATATATGTATATGTATATATATATATATATATATTCTGCGCTGTCGTCGCCAAGAGCCGTATCCACCGTCGTGGTCTGAAGATGTCTTGCGACCAAGTTGCGGGGGGGAGGGTGGGATGTTTGCACGACCAGTACAGAGGACAGCTTCAAGACAGTCGAAGTGGATTCTCCTTTCTAGAAAGAGAATAGACTCTACCCCCCCCGGACTTATCGCTCCCCCTGGGATAGTATGATTTCATATATATATATACTAGAACCATCGCGCGCGCTTCGCGCGCACTCAGGTTCTAGCAGGCCCCAGGCCTTGACGAATTCACTGCTCCACTGAAGCAGTGAACCACAGTCCACGCATGCCAATCTGCATTCCGAAAGGCCTTCGAGGAAAATGGTTGTGTAGGGGGGCGGAGGCCGTATGAATCGGGTTCCCAGAAGGCCTTCTGGGAGCATGGGTTTGGGGCGTCTTGGGGAGCCTATTGGGGCGTGCCGTCGTCGTCGTCGTCGTCGTCGTCGTCGTCGTCGTCGTCGTCGTCGTCGTCGTCGTCGTCGTCGTCGTAATGTCGTCGTCGCCTATTGGGGCGCGCCGTCGTCGTCATCGTCGTCGTCGTCGTCGTCGTCGGCGTCGTCGTCGTCGTCTTCGCTGTTTCGTCGTCGTCGTCGTCGATTCAAGAGGGCACTTGGGGCAACTTTGTGCGAAACGATCTGCGGAGGGCCGCGAGAAGGCGACCAGTCATGTTCCCAATCAACTTCCAGACAGCTCTACTGTAGCATGATGGTACTTCGAAGCCTCCAGAGACTCGCGGGCCCATGATGAACCATGTTCCCGGAAAGCTTTCTGGGAACATGGTTTGTTGGGGTGTGTTGGGGGTCTCTTGGGCGTTCCCTGGGGGCCCCTTGGGGGCCTCCGGGAACTCTCGCGCCCATGATGAACCATGTCCCCGGAAGGTTTTCTGGGAACATGACTTCTTGGGGTGTGTTGGGGGGCCTCTTGGGCGTTCCCTGGGAGCCCCTTGGGGGTCTCCTGGGGCTTCCTGGGGCCTCTTGGGCGCCTCACGGGGCTTCGTGGGAGCCTCTCGGTCGCTTCGGGGGCCTACAGGCGGCCTCCAGGGCCAGAGACCTCGACATATCGGTTAGCGGTCCCCCTCTGGGCCCTCTCTTGGGGAGCTCTTGCGGCACAGTTGGGTTGTCTGAGGAGCATCCTGGGCCGTCTTGGGTCCCTCTTCGGGGCCTCCTGGCCCGTCTTGGAGCGATCTGAAGGGCCTCCGAGCGAGGCCGTGAGGGAGCGCTGGGAAGCGGGGAAAGCGAGAACGCCTGAATCCTTCAAAAACCAATAGAAAATTTAGTGAATCTTGCCTCCCAGGGCCCTCTTGGGGAGCCTCTTGAGTCCGTCCTGGAGCGTGTTCGAGTCCTCGTCGGCCGTCTTGAGGGCAACTTAGGCGTCTTCGGGGCCTCGTGGGACCGTCTAGGGCCCTCTCGGGACCTCCATTAGCCTGTCGTTGCCTGCTTCGGGGCGGGCCCGGGCCGCCTCGGGACCCCTCTGGGTCTTCTCTTGGCGCGCTCTTGGGGCATACTTGGGTTGTCTGGGGAGCATCCTGGGCCGTCTTGGAGCGATCTGAAAGGCCTCCGAGGCCGTGAGGGAGCGCTGGAAAGCGGGAAAAGCGAGAACGCCAAAATCCAAAACACTCGGAAAACGAGTGAATCTTGCCTTCAAGGGCCCTCTTGGGGAGCCTCTTGAGTCCGTCCTGGAGCGTGTTGGAGTCCTCGTTGGCTGTCATGAGGGCATCTTGGGCGTCTTCGGGGCCTCGTGGGACCGTCTTTTGGGTCCTCTCGGGACCCCCTTAGCCTGTCGTGGCCTGCTTCGGGGCGGGCTCGGGCCGCCTCGGGAGCTCTGGACCCCCTCCCCGCAACCCCTGGCGGCCACCGATGGGGGGAACAGGCAGCGGCCCGCACCCCCCCGGGCCTACTCCGAGATCGAGAACCATGTTCCAGGGAAGCTTTCTGGGAGCATGATTTGTTCGGCTCTCTAAGAGGGAGGCCTCTGGGGGCTTACCGATGGGCGCCATTTGGCCTTGTGGGCAAGCCTATTGGAAACATGGTTGGGGCGGTGGGCGGAAGCCCAAGGAATCATGTTCCCTGAAAGCTATCTGGGAAATACGATTTACCGAAGTGTCTTGGGGGCCCGCAAGGGGCTTCCCTGGGGGCCTATTGGGGCTTCCGGGGGGCCTCTTGGGAGCCTCACGGGGCTTCTTGGGAGCCTCTTGATGGCCTCCGGGGGCGTCCTAGGAGCCTTTCAGGCCGGAGACCTCGATATGTCGCGCTCTTCGGGCCCTCTGGGGTCGCTCTTGGGGCTCTCTCGGGGCGCTCTCGAGGCCCTCTTGACTTATCTGGGGAGCCTCCTGGGCCGTCTCTGGGCTTTCTTCGGAGCCTCTTCGGCCGTCTTGGAGCGATCTGAAAGGCCTCTGACACGGTCCGGGACCGTGGGGAGGCGGAACATGGGAGAGCGCAAGAATGCTTCAAAAACCATTGGAAAACTTATGATTTTCGGCTTCTGGGGCCCTTCGAGGGGCCTCTGGAGGCGCTCTTGGGGCGTTTTGGCGGCGTCGTCGGCCGTCCTAAGGCCATCTTCGGCGTGTCCGGGGCCTCTGGGGGCTGTCTTTGGGCGTCCTGGGAACCAAGAAACCATGCTCCCGGAGAGGCTTCCGGGAACATGATGTCGAACGAGGCCCTCTTGGGCCTCCCTGAGGCCGTCTTGGGGGCTTCCTGGGCTGGCTTTGGGGCCTCTTGGGCCATCTTGGGAGGTTCCGTCAGCCCCACAGGACGACCCTTTTGGGCCGTCTTGGGCCCCCTTGGGTCTCTCTTGGGCTGTCTTGGGGCTCCTCGGGGGGTCTGGGGCACTGCGAAGACGAAGCAAGCGAGTATGCTGAAGATGTACGTTTTACGCGGGGAATGGGCCGATGTTTGCCTCGTGAAGGCCCTCTTGGGGCCTTCTTCGGCCATCTTGAAGCCATCTCGGGTCCTCTGGGGCCTCGCTGAGGCTGTCTTGTGGGCCTCTTGGGCGTCCTGAGAACGCGGAAATCATGTTCCCGGAGAGGCTTCTGGGAACATGATTTCGAACGAGGCCCTCTTGGGCCTCCCTGGCGCCGTCTTGGGGGCCTCCGGGGCCAGCTTCGGGGCCTCTCAGGCCGTCTTCGGGGGTTCCGTGAGCCCCACGGGACGATCTTTTTGGGCCGTCTTGGGCCCTCTTCGGTCTCTCTTGGGCTGTGTTGGGGCTCCTCTGGGGCGTCTGGGGCACTGCGAAGACGAAGCAAGCGAGTATGCTGAAAAATGTACGTTTTACGCGGGGAATGGGCCGATGTTTGCCTCTTGAAGGCCCTCTTGGGGCCTTCTTCGGCCATCTTGAAGCCATCTCGGGTCCTCTGGGGCCTCGCTGAGGCTGTCTTGTGGGCCTCTTGGGCGTATGAGAACCCAGAAGTCATGTTCCCGGAGAGGCTTCGGGGAACATGATGTCGAACAGGGCCCTCTTGGGCCTCCCTGGCGCCGTCTTGGGGGCCTCCGGGGCCAACTTCGGGGCCTTTGGGCCGTCTTCGGGGGTTCCGTCAGCCCAACGGGACGATCTTTCTGGGCCGTCTTGGGCCCTCTTGGGTCTCTCTTGGGCTGTGTTGGGGCTCCTCTGGGGCGTCTGGGGCACTGCGAAGACGAAGCAAGCGAGTATGCTGAAAATGTACGTTTTACGCGGGGAATGGGCCGATGTTTGCCTCTTGAAAGCCCTTTCGGGGCCCTCTTCGGCCATCTTAAAGCCATCTCGGGCCCTCTTGGGCCTCGCTGAGGCTGTCTTGTGGGCATCGTGGACGACCCTCGTTCCCTAACCTCCCGATCATGTTCCTGGACCCCCGTCCCTTCCCCCCAGAGCACTGCAGCAGTAGGAAAGCGTTCCGAAACGGTGAGAAATCATATTCCCGGAAAGCGTTCAGGAATATGAATCGCACGTCGTCGAAGGCGCATCGGAAGGCGCAGAATACTCCTCCAAGGCGCGGAATCATTTTCCCGGACCGCCTTCCGGGAACATGATGGGGACGACCTCCTGAGGGCCTCCAGTGGGCCTCTTGGGGGCCTCTCGGAGGCCTGTTGGGCTCTCCTGGAGGCGTCTCGGGGCTCGCTCAGAGTCATTTTTGGCCATTGGGGGCCTCTGGGAGCCTCCGGGGAGGCTCTGGGGGGCCTCTTTGGGGCCTCTTTGGGGCCTCTTGGGGCCTCGCGGGGCCCTCTTGGGGACCGCTGGGCTCGCTTAGGCAGTCTTGAAGCCCTGTCGGGGCTCTCCTGGAACCGTCTTGGGCGGCTCCTGGGCCATCTTGGGGCTCTCCTGGGCCGTCTTGGGACGATTTTGGGGGTCTCTTGGGCCGTCTTGGGGCGGTCTTGGGGGCCTCTTCGGTTGTCTTGGAGCGGTTTTGGGAAACTTTTGGACGGTCTTGGAGCGTCGGAACCCCGAAAAAGCGAGAAGGCCAAAAACCTGGGAAAAAAAACAATAAAAATCAACGACTTTGGCTTGTCGGGGCTCTCTTGGGAGGCCTCTTGGGATGCCTTCGGGGGCTCATGGAGCTCTCTTGGAACGTCTTCGGGCCTTCCTGGCCATTCCTGAGGCTATCTATGCGCGTCTTGGAGCCCTCGCGGGCCGTCTTGGGCGGTCTCGAACTTTTCCTGGCGGTCCCAGGGGCCCTCCGGGACGCTTCGGACGCTCCCGGGGGCGCCCTACACCCCCCATGGAGATTACTGGCACCGCCCCGGGCTGCCCCCCGGCCCTACTTCACATATATATATATATATATACACACACATACTGCACACTCGTCTATCCTAAATATGAAATCACACCATCCCAGCCAGGCCAGGTTATCCCCCCTGAGGTTCCCTTGTAAAAAACACTATGTGGTGGCATTTTTTGTTCTGACGTAACACTTTTTCGCGAATCCCTTGCAAAAAATGAAACGACGTGCACACGCGCGCGTCGTCGCGCGCGCACGCCGAAATCATTAAAAAACCTTCGGTGCGGGAAGGATGTCGCAATCGAGTTCCCAAAAAACATACAAAAACACAGGGTTTCGCAACACAGAGTTGCTATAACAGCTTCCGAGAAAGCTCTTGCGAAATCTTAAGAAAACCATAAGTGTTTCAAGATTTTCACAAAATGCTACCAAACGGGCTTCGCGCGCGCTCATGTCGAAATCTGTCGAACGCCCTTGCGCGTGTGCCGTCGCGAGAACCCCCTGCAAAAAATGGGACGAAGTGCAGACGCGCGCGTATGCCGAAAACCTTCAAAACCCATCGGTTTCGGAAAGATTTCAAAATCGTGTGTCCAAACAACCTACAAAAACACAAGGTTTCGCAACACGGGTTTTCAACAACAGCGTGCGCGCGCGCTCTTGCGTCGTCGTCGTCGTCGTCGTCGTCGTCGACGTCGCCGTCCTCCCTCCTCCCGCGTCGTTGTCGTCGTCGTCGTCGCCTACGTCCTCTGTCTTTCCTCGTGTTCGTCGTCGTCGTCATCTTTGGCGTCGTGGTCGTTTCCGTCGTCGTTGTCGCCGTGGTCGTCCTTCCTCCTCCTCCCTCGTCGTCGTCGTCCGTCGTCGGCGTCTCGTCGTCGTCCCTCCAATTTCGTCGCCGTCGTCGTCGTCGTCGTCGTTGTTGTCGTCGTCGTCGTCTTCCCTCCTCCCTCGTCGTTGCCGTCGTCGGCGTCGCCGTCCTTCCTCCTTCTTCGTCGTTCGCGTCGTCGCCGTCCTCCCTCCTCCCTCGTCGTTGTCGTCGTTGTCGCCGTCGTCGTCCTCCCTCCTTCCTCGTTGTCTTCGGTTGGCGACGTCGTCGTCGTCGTTCGTCGTCGTCGGCGTCGGCGTCGTCGTCTTCGTCGTCGTCGACGTCGGCGTCGTCGTCGTCGTCGCCGTCGTCGTCGTCGTCGTCGTCGCGTCGTCGTCGTTGACGTCGTCGTCGTCGGTGTCGTCGTTATCGTCGTCGTCGGCGTCGTCATCGTCGTCGTCGTTGTCATCGTCGTCGTCGTCGGCGTCGGTGTCGTCGTCGTCGTCGGTGTCGTCGTCGTCGTCGTTGTCGGCGTCGTCGAAGTCGTTGGAGACGTCGTCGGTGTCGTCGTAGTCGTTGTCGGCGGCGTCGTCATCGTCGTTGTCGCTGTCGTCGTCGGCGTCGCTGTTGTTGCCAAGTGCCATGTGGTACCCACCGTCACGGTCTTAAGAGATTTTGCAAACCAAGTTGCGGATGGGTGGGTGGGATGTTTGCGCGAGCAGTGGAGTGGACAACTCACTGCGAACAGAAATTAATTCTCCTTTCTAAGAAAAGAATAGACTCTACCCCCCCCCCGGACTTATCGCTTCTCCCTGGGATAATACAATTTCATAGTCATTCTGCACACTCGTCCATCCTAAATATGAAATCATACCATGCCAGGCAGGCCGGGCTCCCCCCCCTGAGGTGCCTTGTAAAAAACACTATGCGGTGACATTTTCTGTTCTAACATAACACTCTTTCACGAATCCCTTGCAAAAAACAGGACGAAGTGCGCACGCGCGCGTCGTCGCGCGCGCATGCCGAAATCCTTCAAAAACCTTCGGTGCCGGAAGGATTTCAAAATCGTGCGTCCGAAAAACCTGCAAAAACACAAGGTTTCGCAACACGGACTTTCAACAAAAGCGTGCGCGCGCGCTCTTGCGGCGTCGTCGTCGTCGTCGTCGCCGTCCTCCCTCCTCCCGCGTCGTCGTCGTCGCCTACGTCGTCCTCTGTCTTTCCTCGTGTTCGTCGTCGTCGTCCTCTTTGGCGTCGTGGTCGTTTCCGTCGTCGTTGTCGCCGTGGTCGTCCTTCCTCCTCCTCCCTCGTCGTCGTCGTCGTCCGTCGTCGGCGTCTCGTCGTCGTCCCTCCTATTTCGTCGCCGTCGTCGTCGTCGTCGTCGTCGTCGTCGTCGTCGTCGTCTTCCCTCCTCCCTCGTCGTTGTCGTCGTCGGCGTCGCCGTCCTTCCTCCTTCGTCGTCGTTCGCGTCGTCGCCGTCCTCCCTCCTCCCTCGTCGTTGTCGTCGTTGTCGTCGTTGTCGCCGTCGTCGTCCTTCCTCCTTCCTCGTCGTCGCCTTCGTTGGCGTCGTCGTCGTCGTCTTCGTCGTCGTCGGCGTCGGCGTCGTTGTCGTCGTCGAAGTCGTTGGAGACGTCGTCGGTGTCGTCCTAGTCGTTGTCGTCGGTGTCGTCGTAGTCGGTCTTAACAGGTTTTGCAAACCAAATTGCGGTTGGGTGGGTGGGATGTTTGCGCGAGCAGTGGAGATGACGACTTCAAGTTCAGCAGAGTGGATTGCACCACATAGATTCCACCACATAGATTGCTCCACCTAGACTGCATATGTTGCGCCACATGGATTGCTTCACATATGCTGCACCACGTAGATTGCTCAACACTGATTGCATAACACCTGTAGCTGGAAACACACTGTTCTGGGTCCACGCTGACTGGCACTCATGTATAACTATATATTTGTGTATCTATACATGTAGACATTGAACTTGTACACACACACATATAGAGACATACAGCTGTACATATATACATTTGTATGTATATGTACACGGCACCCGACTTGTACAGAGCATGCCGCCCCGAGCTCGCCGAGCAACCGCTGTCCGGATCTGCCACGTGCCTCGCCACCACGCCGCCGTGGAAGCCGATGCTGGGCGCGGCGCTGGGGCAGATGGTGTACTCCACATGCCTTGCGCGCGGGACATGCCAGGTACGGTGAGGGCACTGGACGAGGAACCCCTGGATAAGGAATCCAGCCTGGAAGCTGTTGGAACTCCAACCGTGGATTGGCCATGGAAATCACCACCGCCCTCAGCAGATAAGGATCCTGGATGAAGCCTCTCGGGCACATTCCTTGACCAACGCCCCCCACCATATACAGTCGGGGCGTTGACCTAAGGAACCCTAGATAAGGGACGAGGCCCCTTTTTTCCATAAGTTAACCTTCGATTTCCCGTCGAAAATATGAGGAAAGCCTGAGGCAAGCTGTGAAACACTTAAGGAACGCGGAGCCCTTCCCCAACGAAAAGGGTTCCTTCTTCAGGGCCCCCACCATATCATAGAGGAACGTAAAAGCGCCATGGACAGAAATTCTCTGAGAGCCGCGCAGACCTCCGACAGTTAATGTCCATGCCGCTCTTCTCCGTCGATGCAAGCAGACGGAAGAACTGCGGGCTCGAGAAGGTTGCCATGCTTTAGACACATACGATCAAACAATTGCCTGGCGAAGGACCCAAACATGTGCAGTTGTGAGCAAGGCCCTTGTGAGTATCGTTTTCGGTAGAGTGCCCTATCGGGCCACGAAATGTGTGAGTAGTGTGCAGAGATGGGCGTGGCGGGCGCATGCGAACGCAGCCACTGGGGCCTTCGGTAGAGCTCCCAATGAGGCCACGAAACGTGTGAGGAGTGTGCCGACATTGGTGCGGCGGGCGTATGCCAATGCAGCCACTAGGGCCTTCGGTGGAGCTCTCGATGGAGCCACGAAACATGTGAGGAGTGTGCCGAAGTGGGTGCGGCGGGCGCATGCGAACGCTGGCATGTGGGCCTCCGGTGGAGCTCCATATGGGGCGGCCACGAGACGTGTGAGCACGGCATATGCCAGGGCTGTCCGCTGTCCGCTTTCTTGTTCACCATTGTGATGACGACGCTTCTCGCGGACGCGCACGCGCTGCTGCAGAGACGTGCCAGACCGATACCTGAAAATCGGTTTGCGAGGGAGCTCGTGTACGCGGACGACACGCTGCTCATGGACTCTGACCCGGCCCTCGTGCAAGAGCTGGTGCGCTGCACTGAGGAGTGCTGAAGCCACTGCGGGGTGCAGTACAATTGGGGCAAGCTGGAACTTACGAAAGTGAGGACTGAGGCAGATGTTGCGGGACGCAACGAGGTCCCCGCTCCAGCCAAGCAGTCATCAATTTATCTCGGGGCGTCTCTTGCTGCGGACACGGGCGCATAAGCGCAGAGCTGAGTCTCGGAATTGTGGCGAACAGAAGTGACTTCAAGGTGCTTGCAATAATCTGGTCGCATTCGACTCTGAGGAGGAGACAGAAGCGATGCATATTCAACACTTGCGTTGTTTCCAAACTTACAGATGTGTTAGTCACTGATTGCTTTAACCAAGCCGAGCGAAGACGACTCGACGGCTTCCAGAACTATTGTCTCAGACGGATTTGCAGAGTCCCCCCGTCGTACATCAATCGGGTGTCGAATCGTACAATTCTGCAGATTTTCCAACATATGTTGTACATGGGCCATTTGGCCAGAAAACCGGACGAGGATCCAATCAGAAGCTCGGTGTTTGAGCCGGGCGGTCTGGCTCTCAAGAGCCTCCTGGGGATAAGAAGAGGCCGCCCGAGACAGTCTTGGGAGCCCATGGTGCTGAAGAATTGCAAGACCGACCATGAGCGAATTGCTGACTACTTCCGCCGAGAGGGCGGTGCAGCTCGCAGGTGGGAGCAGACGGTCAAAGCATGGGCGGCGTGCAGAAGGCATCCGCTTCCGTGCACATTTTCACCCATTGCTCACGCGCTGTGGCCAGCGCAAGGCTTCTGGACTGGAAACGTGTGAGGGGTGTGCCGAAATGGGCGCGGCGGGCGCATGCGAGCGCAGCCACTGGGGTCTTCGGTGGAGCTCCCTATGGGGTCACGAAACGTGTGAGGGGTGTGCCGAAATGGGTGCGGCGGGCACATCCGATGCGGCGGGCACATGCGAACGCAGCCACTGGGGCCTTCGGTGGAGCTACCAGTGGGGCCACGAAACGTGTGAAGGGTGTGCCGATATTGGTGCGGCGGGCGCATGCGAACGCAGCCTAAAGGGTTTGCAGAGATGGGCGCGGCGGGCGCATGCGAACGCAGCTACTGCGGCCTTCGGTGTAGCTCCCTATGTTACCAAGAAGCGTGCGGCGGGCGCATGCGAGATGCAGCCCCTGGTGCCTTCGGTGGAGCTCATAATGAGGCCACGAACCGTGTGAGGGGTGTGCCAAAATGGGTGCGGCGGGCGCATGCGAATGCAGCCACTGGGGCCTTCGGTGGAGCTCCCGATGGGGCCACGAATGTAAAGGGTGTGCACAGATGGGCGCGGCGGGCGCATGCGAACGCAGCCACTGCGGCCTTCGGTGGGCCTCCCTATGGGGCCACGAAACGTGTGAGGGGTGTGCCGATATTGGTGCGGCGGGCGCATGCGAGATGCAGCCACTAGGGCCTTCAGTGGAGCTCCCTATGGGGCCACGAAGCGTGTGATGGTGTACCGAGATCGAAGCGGCGAGCGCATACGAACACTGGCATATGAGCCTCCAGTAGAGTCACCTTATGGGGCCACGAAGCCTGTGCGGAGTGTGCCGAGACAGAAAAATATTGATGGCAGAGGCAAGGACGGGAGGAGGGAGGTGGGGAGGAGGAGGAGGAGGAGGAGGAGGAGGAGGAGGAGGAGGAGGAGGGGAGAGAAGGGGCGCGGGACGCGAGGGAAAGCCATGAGGCCAAACTCACTTAGAAAGCCTGTTCAGAATGATGTAAGCCTCTTGTGCCATCCTGGGGAGGCTCGGTGGCCACCTCAGGCCGTCTTGTGGTGGTCTGGAGGCTTCAGAGAAGCTTAGTGGGAGAGCATCTTGGACCGCCTCGGATCGTCGCGTGCCATCTCGATGGCCATCCTGTAGACAGCCTCGCCTTCTCTTGGCTTGCCGAGGCCAGGACTGGGGCGTGACATGCTGGTGCTGTGGCCGAGGGGCGGTTGGAGGGGCTGACCTGTAGTGTTCGGAGAGGTCCCTCCCTCCCCTGGGTATGGAGCGGGAGTGGACGGAGGTGGCAGAGGGTCCGCTTGAGGCCAAGAGGCTCCAGATTTCTTCAAACCGCATCAGATGTTCGATGATGTTGGGCTTCTCGCCCTTTCGCTTCTGATGGTCTTCTGACGCCTCGAGATAACCGCAAGGTCGACACAAGACCGCCCGAGAGAGCACCTCTGGAAATCCCGAAGGACTCGAAGACGGCCCAATGGCTTCCAATAGCGTCCCGAAAACGTCCTAAGAGGGCCAGAAGAGATTTGTCGGCCTCCGACAAGGCCACGGTGATTCGGGACCCTTCTGTATTGATCGGCACCTTCCTGAATCGGCCCTTGAGGGCCCCGAATGCCCACTAGCGGGCCCAAGAGAGCTCCAAAAGCCTGCAACAAAAGGCCTCATGAGAGGCTCAAGATGGCCCCAAGAAGCGACCGCTTTTATTGCTGACTCCCTTGTTCGTTTCTCTGCTGCCACAATGAGTTCAGGAATTAACCATACGGGCTATTGTTCAACTGTTGGGAAACGCGACGCATCAACAACTGTCAGTTGACCGCCCTCGTGCATCATTACGGGAACAACAAGTGACATAAACATAACAACTCTGAGGTCCGAGCGGATTTCTCGGATCCGCGCTCGACCCCCCTGGCGGCGCCCTCCGCGCGCCAGGGCGCCAGGGAGGGGGGTCCAGCGCCAATCCGAGAAATCCGCGCGGACCTCCGAGTTTTCATGTTTATGTCACCTTTTGTTCCCCGAATGATGAGATGTTATGCGATGTTATGTTTCGCGCCGCCCCCTTGGCACAGGGCACCCGCTCTGGCCCAGACCTGGACGCGCGACGCGCGACTACCTTCGCGCCCCCGCGGGTGACCTCGATGAACCGACTCTCGGTGCGAAGAGCACAACTCTCGGCTCACCAAGACCATGCCTGAGCGAAAACCACGCCTGAGTGAAAAAAGGGAGCCCCCCAGAGGGAGCCCAGACATCAGCGGAAAAAGGGAGCAACAAAAACTCAGTACATCCACAGCCGCGTCTGAGCGAAAGAAGGGGAGGTCCAGCCATCTGGCGGGCCCCGGGAGCCCGGAACCCACACCTCTGCACCGCGCCCGCCACCCTCCGCCGAGCTCCCGCCGAGGAGGAGATGCCACTGTCTTCGGCTCCTCGAGGGCGATAGGCCCGTTCTGGAGCGCCCCGTCTGGTAAAGCGACTCTGCTTCGAGAAGATCAGCACATCGTCCCGCGCGAACCCGCAGAAGAGGCGCAGGAAGCAAAAAAAAAGTCCTACACCCAGCTGTTTCGAAGGATGTCGGCTGGCCGGACGCCCATGTCGAGCAGGAGGTGCTCTGACTCGAGCGCCCGCAATAGGAAGTATGACGGCTGCGGGATGCAAGCGAAAGCCAGATCACCAAGGCGGCGTCGTGGGCGCAACAAATACCACTGAAGGGGAACTGGGACACACAAATAAATACACACAAATAAAATTATCCCCCATATTTTCCCATATTTTCTGGGTTTTTGTCTTCCCCCCCACTTCCCATATTTTCCCATATTTTCTGGGAATCGCCGATTAATTCCCGGCAGCAGACTCACCGCAGCGTGGCCGAAGGCGCTGCGTGTCACTGCGCCGCAGCGTGGCTCGCCGTGCAAGACGCGCGTGCTGCCCCGCGCGCCAGGACGCCTTCGAGAAACATACCTGAAGGGGCCCTGGGACACACAAATAAATACACACAAATAAAAAGATTCCCCATATTTTCCCATATTTTCTGGGTTTTTGTCTTCCCCACCACTTCCCATATTTTCGCATATTTTCCTGGGAATCGACGATTATTTGTGTCAGTGTGTTTTTTCCTCTCCTGAACACCACAGTGCAGAAAGATCAACCTTGCGGAGGCCCGCGCGGATCTCTTGGATCGGCGCTGGACCTTCGGGGCTCCAGAGCCGCGTCGTGAAGGACCGCGTGGAGACCTCGGAGCCCCCGTCGACCTCACCGCGCGGCCCGTCGCCGCGCGGTCTTGGGCCCTCGGAGAGGCCCCGATCGCCCCAGCCGTTCTTGCAGAACGGCTCGGGTCCCAGACCCGCGTGGTGACCCCGGATGCCCGCTGGCTCACCACGCGCGGGGATGGACAGACCCCCCTTTAGTAAAACGTGGTTTAGTGAAAATGAAACCTGGCGGGCGCAAGCCTGGAAAATAACGGCCACGGCGCCTTTTCGAGAACCGAAAACGGACAATTCACTAATCGACGTGTCACTGTTGGGGGATCTGTTTACCCCCGGGTGGTCATCACACGGTTTGGGGGCTCCTGAGAGCCCCCCCGCTCCCTGGCGCGCGGAGCGCGCCAGGGGTCGCGCCGGGGGCGCCGCCAGGGCGCTCTCCAGCGCCCGCTCCCAGAAGCCCGCGCGCACGTCTCCGACAGTCTGTGCCCGTGCCATCCCTCTGCTCCCCAGGCGCTCGCACTCGCGAAACCCAGCTGGCTCCGAAGAGCATGTCCACAGGCAGGCCCTGAACTGCTCTCGCCATCGCTCGGACGTCCATTCCCTGTGTTTTTTTCGGTATCGTGCGTGGTTTTTTCGTCAAATGATCCAGGATGCTCCTCGATGGTCCTCGCCGAAAGAAAAATGCACACGTCCGAGCGATGCTAGGTACTAGAGGCCTCCCAAATGGGGTCCGAGTAGATGGGGTCAGAAGATCGCGCTGATGGCCGCATCACCGGTGTATCGCCGATGCATCGGCGATGCGCCGGCGACGTCAGACATGCATCGGCGACGCCGGCGCGGAGGAAATCGGGCTCCACATCGAGCGGCATCACCGATGCATCGGCGATGCGGTGCGGTCCTCCGATCCCACCTGCTCGGACCCCATTTGGGAGGCCTAGAGCTATGCCGCCGCCGCCATCTCTCGGGACGTATGTTTTACTTCCGCCAGATTCCGCCGACGGCGGCGGAGGAGGCGGAGGAGGCGGAGGAGGAGAGGAGGAGGAGGAGGAGGAGGAGGAGGAGGAGGAGGAGAGGAGGAGGAGGAGGGAGAGGAGGAGGAGGAGGAGGAGGAGGAGGAGGAGCGGAGGAGGGCAGAGGGGGAGGAGGAGGCGGAGGAGGAGGAGGAGGGGAGGGGAGAGGAGGAGGAGGAGGAGGAGGAAGAGGAGAAGGAGGAGGAGGAGAAGGCTTCCGCGGGAAGAGGCGCCAGTCCCTTCGACCCTCGGAGGCGAGGCCCTCTCTGGAGCGCCCCACAGGCAGGCCCCCGACCTATACCCAGCAGCAAGCGCTGCCCCAAGCCGACCGCGGCCGCTGCTCGGCGTCCTCCGAGCGGATTTCTTGGATCTGCCCTGGAACCCCCCTCCCTTGCGCGCGGAGCGCGCCAGGGGCGGCGCCGGAGGCGCCGCCAGGGGGGCCCAGCGCGGATCCAGGAAATCCGCGCGGAGCGCCAATAGTTTCTGCTTATGGCGTGTTTGCTTCTGCGGCCTTCCGCCACGAAATGGACCACGCCCGCGGCGACACTGGCAGCGAGCCTTGCGAACAAGAATAAGCAGGACAGCTGCTGTTGGCCTTCGTGCCCGCTCTTTCCGTACCCGTCTCGACCGCACTGGGCAGTCCCATGCAGGCCCTAAACTTGACTGCCCACCAGACCACCTCAACCGAACCCGAAGACCCCAATTTCGGGGCCCGGGGGGGGGGACGGGCTCCACGCGTGATTTTTCAATGTTCCCCGACGCCACCCGACTGGAAAGGGATGGCACACCGGGGCCTTCGGGTTGTGTTGGGGTGGATTGGTGGGCGGTGAAAACCTCGGTGGCAACTCATGGGAGCATCCCATGCCATCTTGTTGGCTCTTGCGAATCGACGCTAGGCGACGCTAAATCCACGCGAATCGACGCCGGGTCGACGCCAACCGACGCTAAATAGGCGGTATCTCGTCGACTGCCAGACGCTGATCGACGCTCATCGACGCTAAAGGCAGAGTTACGAGGGTACCTTAGTAGTGGAAACAATTGGTTTTCAAAATGTTTGGTCTTCAGAAGCTCTGCGTGGCGACGCCCCCCGTCGCCACCAGTGCCCTCTGCGTGCCTGCGGGGGCGCCGCCACGCAGAAGCACTGGAGACCGAGCATTCGGGGCGCCGCTGCGCACGCCCTCTGCGTGGCTGCGACCATGTGTTAAAACCCTAAGGCCGACGCTGCAGAGGCGGTATCTCATCGACTGCCAGACGCTGATCGACGCTCATCGACGCTAAAGGCAGAGTTACGAGGGCACACGAGGCTCCCGTGACTTGCCACCGAGGAAATCGATGCCGCCGCCAGCAGGTCCTTCTGTGCCCGGCGGCGGCGCGCCGCGCGGGGCAGGCTTCTGTGCCCCGCGGTGGTCGTGCACTGTAGCGGCGCGCGGCCCCGCTCGCGGCCAGCCCTCGGCACGCCCAGCGGCCCGACCCCCCGAAGACGACGCCAACTGGTGGTCTCCAAACCGGGTGGTGAGACACCCGGTGGTGACCCCGATTCCCCCCAAAAATAATTCTGGGTCACCACCGGGTTTGGGGACACGCGGTCGCCACGAGGTTTTGCGTTTCCTGGGCCAGCCAGCGCTCGAAAACCATTACCCAAATCGCCCAAAACTCACCACCGGGTGTTCTCACCACCACGTTTGGGACCACCAAGCCAAGGCCCGGGGAAAAGTCGGACCGGGATGAATGCCAGAAGAAACGCCACCAACCAAAACTTGTGGCGCTCCGCGCGGATCTCTTAGACCTGCGCTGGGCCCGCGCGGAGCGCCAAACAAGTTCATGTTGGTGGCCTTTTCTAATGCATCAAGGATCTCGGAGGTCGCCCGAGATCCGGGCAGTGCAATCGTTTCACACCGGGCGGTTTCGCCCGCTTTCGGGCCCCAGGACC